>BMAW01057835.1:1087131-1119152 GCA_019974015.1 Nephila pilipes | reverse complement strand
AAAGATATGAATATGTTATAGAAGTTTTCTATAAATCCTTTCAAGTAAAGTTAAATCTCATACGAATGGAAGTCATATAATGAGTAACTTTTTCATACAAAATTTTTTTGTGAAGCTCCGCTCTGTTATTTACGTATTCAGGCAACCCAGGATGCATCTTCCCACACAATAAACATTCTTGCTGTGTATATTCATGCCTTACATGTATTTAAATAAATAAAAATTTTATTACAGAAATATATATTTCAGGGTCATTTACTCCAAGAAGAACACACACTGGGAGTGCAAACTTTTCATCTCTGCAGTGTTGGGGGAAAACAAGAACCTCTAATGCTCCTTAGGTCACAAGTTCCCTCTACCGTTATATTACAGAAACTCTCACTAAAATAAAGTTTTCTGAAATAGTTGTATTCTGTTTCATTTATCCTACTCCTTTCAGCATTACCTTTTTCATTTCCCGAAGTTAATTTATGATAATGGGATTAAGAATTGAAGTGAACTGCCTCTTTCATTTGTGTATATTAAACTCTTCAAATACAGGCGAGAAAAGAAATTAAAGGAGATAAATTCTGTTCACATGAGAGATAGCTATATTTTGTCTTATCTGTTTAGCAGCTGGCACTAATTGAAATATGCCGCGTCTGGATTTGTATTTAGACAATAGTTAATTTTAATCAGAACTTACATCTTATCTTTCCCTTTTATATCTAGAATATCTTTCGTTTCTCTGAAAATTATATCTCTCAACCTAGGAAAATACAATATAGTTAATTCGATTCAAATATAATTATTATATGCTTGTACCACATAGAAGTTAATAGAAAAAAACATAATACTGGGATCTACACCTTTTTAAAATTAAATTTTCTAATTAGAATCAAGAATACATGTTCGAAATTATATGATGCACATGGCTTGGTTGGAAAGTATTGCCTTTATGGCCATAATTTTTTTACTTGTAACCCGATTTCCGGCTTTCTTCTTATACTTGAAAATTGTACGCGTTCTTTACATAATGTAATATTAACATATGCTAACGTATTGTTCTTTTAAGAAAATGGTGTCAACAAAAGTGTGTAGCTATAAAATAAAGGATACATGGTGTTAAGTTCAAAAGATTGACTTTATAATACATTATGATTATAATAATTAATCTTAGTTTGTTTAAGGTATATTTACGTCTCTAATATATAATTAATGTAATATTTTATCATCTGCTTTAATTTTTATATCTAACCAGAATGTTATTAGCTACTTTATCACTCGCTCTTATTTTAATATTTAATTTAATAATTGATTTTTACGGAAGAATCGTATGTTTTTATTCTTTTTGTTAACACTAGCAACACTGTTGTATTTTGGAACGTTTTACTTGTGAAAATTTTTTAAAAAAATGTAACGAATTTAACGAAGGTATTTTCTCTTCTTGATAGTAATTGCTTCTATAGAGCCTGGAGCTCAGAAGTATATTTACTTTATATTAACTAATGTAAGAATTCTGTTGGGTTGAGATCTGCTATCGACAGAAGGTTTTAAAGGCACTTTTCACTTTGTCGTTAGAACGAAAGTAATGTCTCTTTAGGAGCCTTTCGTCTTTAGCTGTGGTTTCCTAAGAAACCGATGCTGTTATCTAACGGCCATAATATTACGGTGAATGACGTCAAAAAAAAAACGGTGTCTATGCAAACCAGTGACATGATTTCTTCGCATTCAACGCTCTTTAGGAAATCACACCATATGGTGTACATAGACAACGTTTTAGTGACATCATTCACCGCAACATTAAGATCGTCGATAACGGCTCCGCTTTCCTAGGAAACCATAGCTTTTCAGAAGAGACGAAAGTTGCATAGTACAAGGTCGATTGCGTGACACCTCTTTGCTTCAACTTCATCTTTATGCGTGTCACCATCTTCTTTAGTTTTCATCTTCTTCTTTTTCAAGTGACATCTGCGAACAAAGAAAACATATGTATGACACAGAAGATAATGTTAGCTTTCAGGTACAACATAAATTTTGAAAATCGAATTACAAATTAAAAAGTTAGCTGAGTTCATTTAGGTTTTATTTTTCAATGAATCTCATAATTATACGAAGTATCAAGAATAAAAATTATTTTTTTGCAGAAACATTAAAATCCTTCAAAAGATCTATTCCCAAAGATTTGTATTGATTTCAACACATCATATTCATACAAAATTCAAGCTGCATCTTACGTCATGTTTTAATCGAAGCATTTTCACTATAATATTATCTCAGTAGTTTGTCTCAAAAAAGATCGAAAACATATTTATTCTTGTCAGATATTTCGAACCAAAAAGCATATATCTCGTCCATACGGCTTACATTCCAACAAAAACTTCCAAAAATACCATCACAATAACTCAAAAAAAGTATCAAACATGACATCATGTCTAGGAATAAAACTTAGAAAAAGAGGAAGACATGTAAGTCGGATTCATTTTTCTTACAGGACACAAAAACACAGCCCCAAACATAACAGTACAAAAAAAATGAATGCACACACAACTCAACTTAACTCCACCTTCCAGCAAAGAGACATCAAAACTTGTACGAGTCAAAAGGACTGTCATCGTTTGCTTTTAGGAAAAGGGGTGCTCCAAACGAAGCTTGTCATGCGACAAAATAAATTCCCTTTCCTCTGACGTGACAGACAACTGCTGAAGTGGCGGAATCAATTCCTTGGGGATGCTAGAGGTCAAACGCCTTTTTAAACCGAGGCGCTCTGAAGAATTTCGACACGCTTGGGGAGGGGTGGAAGGTGGCTGCGCGTTTGAACTTTGAGTTTTCTTGGAGAGGAATTGCTAATATATTCAAATTGGTTGTGTCAACAGAATCCGATTCGTGTGGTAAGGGATGAGGATCTTCAGACTGTGCTGTACATTTAAGGATAGGATTTTATATTTGTGATATTCATCACTGGATTTTCTTATTTGTTTAGGATTTGCATAGTATTTGACCGATAAATTATCATTATTAATATAATTATTATTTGAATAGAATACTTGAGTTATTGGAAATAATAAAATGAATCTTTAATTTTACCTATATGTGTTTGATTAAGATTATTTTCGCATAATATTAATGTAAAGGATTTAAATTCGGATCACTTTTTTCAAAAGGAAATATACCTGCAACTTTTGAATATAACATACTAACTCAGACATCTCTCTTATTTCAGATAGAATCATATATTTTTGTTTTACCGGTTTCTGTATGAATCATTTTATTTCTTTCAAAATATGTTACATATTTCGTCTTTAGTTTTGTGATACTAAATATATTAAATATATTTCTAACTCAAAGTATTAAAGTGAAAAACTGAGTATTAATAGATTGTTTCGTCTCTTCAAAACAGCTTTTAAGACTTTATAATCAAAAACACTTCAAAACATCATAAAAATCATTATATTCGTGTTTTATATACTTTATCGTAAATTCCAATTTATCATGACTTTCTCAAAAAAATATTTTGCTTGTTACAGTTTAAATTAATATATATATATTCGGATCCCTTAATACGCAGTTCTTTAACAAGCGAGTCTGCTTTACCTGCGGTTTTACTGTGGCTCCCTCAATTATCAATCGCTGGTGATATCACTCCCAGACATTGTGGTGCCCTAATTCTTTTTTTTTTTACGACAGAGAGAGATTTTGTTAAAGATGTTTTAATTGAAGAGGTGTCACATAATGAGAAAGAGAAGATGTATCAAAACAAAATCTAATGACACATTCTGATTCCCTTGAAGCAACAAAGTTATAGCTTAGTTATTTTGAGCAATAGGGATCTCGGATTAGGACACAACAAATAAGATCTGCCATGCAAGAAATTAAGGAACAAAATGCCTGTAATCAACTCTCATCTATTAAGGATTTGTTGATAAAACAATAAACTCAATTTTCCTTACATATTTTAAATGTCCTACTATTAAATATCTATTTTTGTAATTTTTTGTAAGAGGCAATTGATCCATATATTGTAAAAATAGCTCACATGAGCATAATTTTTTTCCTCGCATTAACAAGTTACTCTATAATTTAAGCAAATGTTCATTGCGTTGAAAATTTATATCGAAGTTGGAATTTATATTATCCCTCAATTTATTTTAATACTGTAACTCATGGTTCCCTTACCAAGCGATTCAGTAACCGTGGGCTGCAACTTTAAAGATGCAAATTGTTAGAATTTATATTATTCCTTAATTTACATTACTATAATTCACGCTTCACTTAATCCGCAGTTTGGTAATTATAGACCCCGAAGATTACATGTTAATGAATCAGACTGTATATGTTAGAGAAAATTGCTTTCTATTTTACAATAGCTATTTCCGCAACTTTAACTTCAAAAGAAGAATATATGTAAAACTGTATTGTAAAAAAAAATATGTAATTATATGGTTCAAGTTCTGCCTTGTATTGTTACGAACACGAGATGGTGCTTTCCCTACAGCGATTCTCTTGTGAAGGAAAAGGGACATTTGCAGAGATTTCTTCAATCAGCCAAAGAAAGTTTAAGCATTGACACCTTTATGTTGGCAACGAATTTGGAGGCGAAAAACTTGGTGTCTTTGGCGATAAAAAGATTTTTTTGAAAATTCTGAAATCTGGGCGATTTCACCACTGAGAAGAAAGTTGCAGACTTTTCTTGGATTTTCTGTGTGATGTTATACTTGGTCAGAACGCCTTGATAAACTGAAGAGATCGATCAAGAAATCGAAGGGAAGAAGTCGACATTGACTAAGTGAATTTATCCCAGGAACTGTCGGTAGCGTGACCTAGAGAACTTGAGGGAGTGGCTGGCAACTACCGGGAAAATAATCGGAAAACTACCGGAATCTGCCTTGGAAGTACAATGTATTACTACAGAGATCAGTTTGCAATACGAAATAATTAGGTGGTGATTTGAACATGACTGATATAACTGTGATTGTCATTACAAGTGCTGTTTTTGTTCCTGTATCTTTAGCACTAATCTGTACAAATGCTGTGTTTCCAATTTGTGATATTATTCTGTCCAAGTATTGCTACCTGTACTTGCTACTGTAACCTCCTGCTCAGAATATTGGTAAATAAAGTACCACTTGCCATTATCCTCCTTATTGGACCGATTTCACTCGCATTTTCATTCACTTATGATTTAGAATTTTCAGAATAGTACTGTGATGTAATTATAAAAGAAAGGGACAGTCATTTGATATTCTACAATAAACACTTTTCTAACCTATTTTAGAGTCCTTTTTTCCCTATATCACTGAACTAACAAAAACATTTATTCTGAAATTTAAAGATAAAAATAATAAGCCGAAAAATATGTAATAATATCATGAATTTATGTAAAAAAATGTGTGGGTTTATTGTCTGTGGTAAACACGGGAGACGTGCCCCCTGGATAACCTAGCGACCCTTTTTTTATTTTAATCAATTTTCCCCTTTTTCTTCCATTTTTCTTAGGTTAAGACTATAAACGCGCCTGTTTTTTCCAATCATTTACACATTACGTTTTGTTCATGATCAATTCATATTTTTTTCTTGTATCAAATTTTGTTTAGATCCAATCTTTTATTCTTCAAGCGCTCCTTAGACCCCCCCCCCTACATTTGTTTCTATTGATTTACCAACCCGCATTTTTGCTACGTGCAACATCCTGAAAGGAGAAATGTGGAGTCCTGTGGAGTCCTTTTTCAATCCCTTTCACACATGCTTCATTTTGAACGAGTGAAAATAAAATGCTCTGTTTCTAAGCTTGCACATAGTTGTTCAATTGAGCCAAATTAAAGAGTGTTTTTTGGAAGCATCAAATTTCGTTATATTTGTATGCCAAAGGGCTAAGAGCCATCTAGATGAAATAAATAATATATTTATTAAAATCTCAATAAAATAATAAAAATTAAATAAATTTTTTATATAATCTCAAGTCTAATTACTGAGTCAATATGTTCACAAATATAATATAAGAAATGTTAGAAAAAGGACAATACTGTTTATAAAAGTATTATCTTTGCAGAAAAGTATAATCGCTCTAAATTAAATCACTCTTGATTAAATCCCTCTAGCAAACTTTAACCTTAGCTTTTATTTAAATAATAAAGTTTTAGCTTACCAACTCATTCGCACCAATTAAGACACTTCTTGATTGTAACAATTTGACTCCTATTATTTTAATCAGGAGTTACTTCTAACCACTTTTACTATATACGGTTAATAACAATAATTCACTCCAATTCACATCTATGAGCTTTTTGTAATCATCTGTTTCCCTTCAATTTTTTTCAATTGTGTTTAGTTCATGTATCACTCTATATCCCTTATTCAATTCATTACACTTTTTATCTTCATCTAATTTACCTAATCAAGTAAAAAATTTTGCAATGAAAATTACAAAATGTCCCCGAGATTAATGAGGAGAAAACCGCGAATTGCCCAAAGTCACAGTTGTTTAATTCATAAAACTAATTTATTTTGTAAAGATTTATATTTTTTCCCAAATGCGTTTTATTTATATTCTTGAAGATTTGTACAATCAGCAATTCTAAATTTTGAGTTTTGCAAGCGATATTTTAACAATGGATTTACTGTTCTAAATTTATTTTACAACTGACATTTTCCATTTCAAAGGAAATGAAAATCTTCTAAGTAATTCACTGCATTAAAAATATCTAACCATTTCGTTTATCTTAATTCTAACTTATATCATAAATTGTTTCCTATGGAAGCAAATTTTCAAACTATACTTTTCTTTATCCCTTTTATTCAATGGAAAAAAAGATCCAAAAATTCTCCTTTTACGCCTGAAAATTGCATTTGGCTGTATCCAGCTCCTCTAATGGTTAAATTTCTCTTAAGAAAATCCTACATAATAACCCCAGAGTAGGATAAATTATATTAAATTTGTCATGGCTTAAAAACGTTAGATAATTGACTTTTCCGTAGTGGTTACCGGAAAGTAAAGATAAGCTCTCTAGCTCTCCTTTCTTTTCTTTATGAAATTTTTTTTTTTTTATCCTTCCCATAATGTATCATCATTGGGTTTTCGAATGATCCAATAAAAAATAAAGAAATAGTAATCGCAACATATCTCGAGATATTGCTCTGGTATGATTTCCCTTGGCAACTCATACGTTTGCCAAGATAATAGGAAACTTGAATTAAGTTTTTGTTTCCTTAATTTACTGAAATATATTTTGCCATTATTTTATTGATTTGTGGGGAAGATTAAGATTTTTTGTATTATTTTTTTATGTTTGTTACTCTCTCTCTCTTAACAGTATTAAATTTTATTGAGAGTGGTTCGAATAGTACTTGATTTTGATGACAGGTGACTTACTTTAGACAAGTTAGTGTTACCAGTGTGTGCTACCATCTGTTTTTGGATTTTAGAGGGGTGGGGATTCTTAACCCCGGGGGAGATAGTTAGTTGACCTCAGGTGACAGAGACAGGTTGAAACTGTCACTTTTTCAGTCCGGATGAAACACGTGAAAGGTGTTTGAAGTGAGCCGCCACATATTCCCCCTCCGCTACAATTTGTGATACGAAAGGAACTTCCTGAACAATGTATTTTTGAAAAGGTTGTTTTTCCAAACCTTTCTGCAATTTATTCTCATTGCCTCCCTTCTATAACAAGTGTCATTTAGATATTTTCGATTGACGTCATCGGCTGTTTCCAATTGAGATATTGGGTTTGTATGATGCATGCGCTGTTGCCGGTGAGTCATTAAGTATGATTTATGAATGAGTGTCTTAGACACACACAAAGGCAAGTTTGCATCGCATGTATTTGCAACTAGAAGTTCTAGGCTCAAGTCCTGAGTCCCCATTTCGACTGTCGAGTGTTTTCACCTCTTTGGGGGATTATGTTTCACTCAATGGTGGAAAAACAATTAAACTTATTGACTAGCAGGATTCGAATCCTTGATCTGTCGACCCGGATAAAATTTATCCGTAAACCAAGAAAGAGTCAAAACAATGGGTTTCTTCTAGTGAATCTGCTCCAAATAAGATGAAGATGGTCTTTTCGATCAAAAATATTATGGTGAATATTTTTTAGGATGGGAAGGGTGTCATACTCATGAACTTCTTAGGAAAAAATGAAGTAACTTACTATAGTACTTACTGAACAGTACTGCAGTAAGTTACCTCATTTCCATTTTTAATATGCCACTAAAATATATTTGTGCGGAATAAGGAGAGGTGCCACACATTAAATTGATCTCGACTTCAAACTAAACACGCGATGTAGTATAGAACTTACGAAAGAAAGAAACCAGTTCAAATAGCCTCTTCATTACTTTAATATAGTTCAGAATTGCGAGATTAGCTATCAATACCCTTTCATTACCTTAATACAATGTTCCTAAAAATAAATCAAACAATCTTAATAATATAAATATTTTTTATTAATTTTATCACGCTAAGACTATGAAGCTTGATTGAAAAGTAATGCTTCCATAGCCTTAATTTGTTTATTTTTTACACAACTTCACAATTACTGATGAATCTCAAAATTTCTTGAATTCTCTACATACTTGTATTCTCTATATAGCTATATAACACATTCCTCTCCAAATACTTGTGCCAACGCATGACAAATAGAATAACCCTGTAGGAAAAGAGCTCCGGTAGTTGTTGTCAATACTACACTTTAATGGCAGATTTCACCTCACTGTCAGAATGAAAGTGATGTCTTTGTCAAGGTTCTCTTTCATCTTCCAAATATGACACCTCGCTACTTCAATCTCATCTCCATATGGGCCACCATCTTCTTCAGTTTTCGGCACACTAATGACACCTGGCAGCAAAAAAAGAAATATATCGTTTTTTATTCTTTTGCTTTTGATTATAAAAGATCTTTTTTGGCTTTTTGTAAGTTTGTTTTTTCAATTAATAAATTTTAGTTTTCAGAAATTTTTTTCAATTTATATTTTTGGTTTTATAACCATTCTTTTAGCAATATATTTTGTTGATGGGTACAGTTAGGCCAATAATTCTAGAATAACACTGCTTAATAGTCTAAAGCATGCTTCAACATTCATTATATTATTCTCCACTTTTGACTTTTCAAAAATAATTTTGGTTTTTTTAAATTTTTAAATTTTTTTTTTAAATTTCACGTATTTTAATTTCGCGATGTTTTGTTTAGTTTTATCTACTTTGTCTACTCTTTCCTCATTGGGAAAAAGTGAAAATCTCAGGGTGCAAAGTAAAGTGCACTGATGACTCTCTGCGCCAACCTCATCTCCATGTGGGTTGGCATCGTCTTCAGTTCTCAACACACAACCAAATCTTGGAACAAAGGAAACACATGCATTGCAAAGAATACACTTGTACTTCTCAGATGCAACAAGGATTGTGAAAATTGATTAACAAATAAAAAATTTATGGAATTTAAGGCTTTGCTTTTCAATCAAGCCTCATATACTACAAATTAATGGTGGCAAATTTTGACAATCTTAATAACTATCACATTGGGAGGACAACATGCTCTTCATATTTCGAACTTCCATATCACTCCTCATGATAATTGAAGTCCAGTTGAATTTTTAACACATAGCATATCCATTGGTAGATCTGCTATCCCAAACCCCCGTGTAGTTTTAGAGCAGGATAGGTGAAGTTCTGGAATTACATGAAGTTCTTTTGTTATTTACATATGACTCTGAAATGAATTGAAATTACACTGCTGGCCATTAAAATTACTACACAAGAAAGGAATAATCTGACGGAGGAAGTGGTTGAATATGCAAATGATTAGTATTTTACCGCATTTAGACGATACAGGAGGGAGAAACGACATCTGAAGCACTGCATAATAGAAAAGGTGTAGTTGATTTCGCATTCAAAAAGCGCTTTGAAGGTCAAAATTTGCTCAGAATATCGTTTTATGCTTCGAATAAGAAGAAATACTTAGCAGCAAGTGTTGGAATCTGATAGAGGCAGGATCGTTGCCTATCGAGGGTGTGGATTATCATTTTGTGATATTGCCCATCGCACTGGTCGAAATTCAACCACTGTCGCGCGAATATGGGCATCCATTGGGTTGCTGAGAGTCATACTGAACAACATGAAGGATCTCCACACACTTTCATGACTAACACCCGAGAGGGCAGACATATTGTGAGGTCGCGGACGTCCTACACATCCGTACAACCACATCACGGATGATTAGTCAGGAAGTGGGCATGTTTGCAGCCCTCCCAGTATCCGCTCGTATGGTGCGACGAGTTTGCAGCAGCTTGGACTGTCAACCCAGCGACTATTACTTCGGCTTCCCTTGACAATACAGTACAGAGAGAGACGGCGACTCTGGTGCGCCGAAAGACAAAGGTGGATTCAGGAGTGGCACAATGTCATCTTTTTAGAAGAGTCCCGGTTCTGCGCGCAGTATTTTGATGACCCTATACGTGTCTGGAGGCTCCGAGGAAACCACCCTTCACTATCTTGCATTCGATATCAGCATAATGGCCCTACATCTCGTATCATGGTTTGGGCCGCCATTGAGTTAACAACATGCACATCTCTAGTTCAGATCGAATGTAATTTAAACGCAGATCGGTTCATTTCTGATGTCTTACGTCCAGTGATTGCGCCCTATTTTCAAGGCCTGTCAAACGCCATCTTCCAACAAGATAATACAAGACCACATGTTTCGAGTCATATTGTGACCCTCCTTGATACACAGGGTATTCGACTGTAGCATTGGCTAGCACAGTCTCCAGATTTCTCCCCCATTCAAAACATCTGGTCGTGGATTGCTAGGAGACTGGCTCGCCACCCATCTCCAACTAATACGGTTGATGAAGTGTGGCTTTGACTTGAAGCAAAGTGGAATGAGTTGCCCGCTTCTGACATCTAAGCCCAGTTTGTCTCCATGGCTAACCGGGTAAAGGCCGTTTTAGCTGCCAGGGGTGTTAGCTATTTCTAATAATTTTGCACCTCTGTAAACCTGTAAACTGCTGGCAAATTTAATCATTTTGTCCTCATGTCATATTGTTTACATACTATAAATGTCTTTTTTTTATTTGCTTTCCTTCATGGTGTTGAAATTTAATGGCAAGCAGGGTAGAAATAAATAATTCATTATTTCATTTAAAATAAAGGGTTATTCAAAATGGATCATCCGACTTTAAAACTCCGTGTTTTCATAAATAAACGACATAGAATGATAAGTAATACACGGATGCAAAGAAAATATTTAGAAATTTTTTAACAAGTCTTCGATGTAACTTTCTTTAGTTACACGGATAATGTCTATTCGATATGTATATTCCTACTAAACACGTTATAAAGTGTCAGTGGCAATTGATTATATATCCGCAAGAAATCCGTTGTTTAAATTCAAATAAATTGGTGGGTGATGGGGAAACATACACTTTATCTTTTAAAAACCCTAAAGGAAGAATCACATGGGGTCATAATAAGTAACTTTTATAGGCACATGTGTAATATCAAGTCATTTGGTGCAATACGATTGATCCAATTGCAATGGAGCTCCATGAAACCTTCTGAAACAGTTTTCACGAATAATACTCGAGGGTCATCTATTTTTCACAATATTAAACTTCCACATTTTTCCTTTAATTTATATGTATTACTTATCATTTTGTATCCTTTATTCTTGAAAATATGAAATTTTGAAATATTTTGGGCGAATCATTTTGAATAGCTAACTGTATTACTGCCCTCAAAAGGTTGAATATTTACAATAGTAAGCTAAATTGAATAAGAAATCATAGGAGATAGTTCTCATTTGCTTCTTGAAAAATTTGGTTTAATGGGTGTTTATTTTGAACCATTTTTCCCAGATAGTTCCATAGAGTCATTTGCTCCAACCCTAGAATACCTCAGTGGGTCACAGGTTCCAGACAATTATAATTTGCTTTGACATGACAGGGAAACCGAATCATAGGACGTGGGACTTTCGTGAAAGGATTAAAAATTTGGCCCTCTTGGGCTCCTATACATCTCCGCTCCACTAACAACAATTGTCCATATTACGTCGATACAAGACGTCTTACGGAGTGCCTTTCCTAAAATTTAGAAATTACCTCCTCATCAAAGCTAATATACTTACCTTAAACATAATCAGAAAGTTGCTTTATTAATAAATTTTAAAAGAAGGTTAAAACTATTGAAAGTGTGATGTCAGCTGTGCCCTGTTAACCGGTACGGATCTGCACCGACTGCGGCTTAAAACTCTGGTTTACCTGCAAAATCATGATAAAAAAAGTGTATCATAGAGATACGTTTGTAGAGTTAATAGTATGGGACAATAAATAATTATCCATACTATTGATCAACTAATATTCCTGTTGATTTCTCAAAATCTACATAAATATTAAAATCTAATCACTTTTCGCCAAGGGGAACATTGCTTTATGGACATAGTTTAATGACAAATGTAACATGTGTTTCATTAATAATAATATAATGAAAAGTTTGTTTCAGTGAGAAAATAATAAAATACATAAATAATATTATTACGAGAGTAGTTCAAAAAGTATTTGTATTCGAAGACAAATGGCATTATTAAGGTAAAGTTTTGGAACCATTGAGTGCTGCCATCTATTAACCCAAGCTGAAATGAATTTGACATTGATTCATAAGTTGGTTTTTATTTGGTAGTCATTTGTTCCAAATCAAAATTTGATTGCTGTTGCATCGAGTTGTCACCGTCGATGAAACCTGGATTCATCCTTATTCTCTAGAAATCAATCAAGTAAAATTTAAAATGTTGGGTTTGATTCCTATGAATCTGCTCCGAAGAAGGCAAAAATGGTCTTATCGGCTTGAAAAGATGTGGCAAAAAATTTTTGAGGGACGAAAGGTGTCATAATCCTTATTATGAGTAGCTGGGACTTAGCTGTCTAATGAGTCATGCTGCTTGCTAAAAACAAACCATTTTCTATATCACGAGCACCGTTTCTTGGAATTTCTAAGAACTTATTGAACGACCCTCGTATTTTAAAACTCTAATCTCCTTTTTTCTGACGAAAATTGATTGCATTCAGAAGCAACACGAGAGCTAATGGCGATGGATTACGTAATTTTGATTCTCGGTCACACAACGAAGACGACACTTGAGGAGGCACCTCCCTTTCCAAACTTCTACACTCTTCCAACGCGAGGACTCGGAACCTTGAAAAATTTAACATGCTTCAGACCCCTGTACAGTGGGTCTTTGGAGGCATCAGGACTCAAATCACGACTCGATGAAACAATGCCAAACGCGATTTCGCTAGCTTAATCACAGGGCTGCGTTCTGACAAAAAATGCATGGTTTTAAAAAAAATTAAAATTGCTGATTACAAACGCCGAAAATGCTCCTTTAAAATAATGAAACTGAATCTTCCAGCTTAATTAGTTGGAGCGTTTAACTACATGCATCAGGGGAGATTAAATGTAGTTGAAACTTCAGTTTTATTCCTTTCCCTTTCCAAGAGAATTGTTTTTATTTTTTACAAACAAATACTTTTAATTTTAACATATATACCCACTATATTTTTTTATAATGTTCTTTTAATAAACATTATTATGAACAAGTTTAATTTCATAGACTAATTGTATTGTTTGAAGATAAAACTGGTTGTGAAAGCGCTCACATTTAAACTGTAAAAATAACTTAAATGTAATTAGTAAAAACAACTATCTTTCTCATATTAAGGGTAACTGTGCATAATATTGGATAATATTTTGAAAAGTTTAACTATTTTTATTTTATTAAGGTTGAAAGAATGTTTATGTTTGGAAATGTATATTATTTTCATAAATTTGGAAACTTAGTTTCTGGAGTTAATTTAAAATATCGGATTATCGAATGTATTTCATTTTTCACCTTTTGTTGGTACCTCTAATTAACTCTCTGTTTATATTAAATGTAAAAAGAATAACACCGGGATATCAGTAACTCATTTTTAAAGTTTATTAAATGTTTAGCATATATATATATATATATATATATATATATATATCTTGTAAAATATTCATCTTATTAAAATATGGCAAAAAAAAATTTCTACAAATAACGTCAAAAACAGTTGTGATTATTACATTTCATGAAAATATTTTATTTTGTACTTAGATATTGATTTTTGTTATTTTAGGAAAATTATATATCTTTTTATTTTAAACTGACGATTAAAACGAGCGATTCCTATTTAACTTAATGATAACGGAGAAAATTTGAGTTTCTTTTCTATTTTTTTTTTTTTTTTTTTCATTGTTACTTCATTATCATATCAAATATTTTATATTTTATTAGTTATTTGAAAAGAATAGTAATTTCTATTACGTAAAAGATGTACTACTACTAATAAAAGATAACTGTACCAAGTAGTATTAATGCATTTTGTTATTTCTTCATATTACTAATTTTAGCTATAATTTAAAAATCGACTTCAACTTAACTGAACCAATTTGAAAAATGTGTTGATGCTATTAAATTGTTTTAAATTTCAAACCTTCGTTTTAGTTTGAAACACATTCTCACTCTCATTCAGAATGTATGAAGTTTCTTGCAAGAATAGACTTCATACATTCTCACTTTTTACTGTTATGGAGTTTAGAAAGCAATTTAGATGAATTTTATGAGAATGTTGCTTTTTAAAACATGTTATATATTTTTATTTTTAATTCAGAAATATCCATAAGATTATATATTTTATTATTAATCTACAGTAGCTTTAACACATTGAAGAATGACTATGATTAATTATTATTATACTATTTTATGAACAAGATATTACTTAGAGAACGTTTAATTTCCTTTAGCTTTCTTTTTTAAAAAAATTAGCAAATGTTTTTTTTAAAAAAATAAGAAATATATTTCTAAAGATTCGACTAGTAATATTAATGCATCGTATAATTTAAATCTTTTTTTTTTCAATGAAGGGTTTTTTTAATGAAAAAAAAAAATGTATTTGCGCATAAAACACGACATGGGTCTATTTATTTTGCAATAATTTAATTTAGTACTTAATTGCCTTTAATATTCTTCTCGATAGAAATATTCCGATTACTAAAGCATATATCTTAAAATGAAAAATGTAGTGTATTTTGTATAAGACAATAAAAATAAAACGCAAAAAAAAACTGATATAGCTTTTCAGCGTTTCAAATGTTTTCAATCTGTAAAATGTTTGGAGAACAAGCTTTGCAAATAAATATCAAATGTCTATAATATATATATATATATATATATATATATATATATATAAATTTAGAAAAAAAGGTCAAATATTTTTCTACATCTTTTGTGCCGATGGAAAGCATGGTAACATCCCAAGGGGTCCTATGCCTAATCATGACGTCACGTACAGTTTCCATTTGTCTATTCATACCACGTGATTCCCTTGTTGACCGTTGGTTGATGTGTTTCTATAGTAACGGGCCGATGGAGAAAGGCATGCAGTAATTGATAAGTTTTCTTTGGTTCACTGGATAGGGTTGCAGTGTCTTTGTTATTTATCGCTCTTTATTGTGCGAAAACTGATTTTTCCAGATAGAAACTTGATATACTTGGCAGCTAAATCTATATTTATATCTAAGTTCCATAATAGCAAAATTATATGAAATGTTATAAGAATTTTCTTTTCTTACAAAATGTTTGGTTCTTCTCATTTTTAGAAGCCTATGTCAACATAGAATTGAAGTTCCATTTTAAGTTTTTTGGCTTAATGATGTTTAAGACAACTCATCTGTAAATGAGACCAGAAAAAGAAAGAAAGTCGGCTTGTTTTACATTTGCAACCTAATAAATTCTTTTATTAAAAATAATTTAATTTATAAGGCATAAATAATTCAATGTCTTACTTGGACTGTGTGACATAGGACTTGGAAATATAATTCATTTAAAAAAAATTGTAGTCTTTTGGCAACCAATCATAATTAACTAGTTCATTAAATAAATTTACGCATTTCAAACAAAATTAAAATAATTGGAGTTTTTCAAAGAGGAAACTTTTAACACAAGTTTTTCATTAAAAATTTCAATGACCACTTGAACCTACCTTGAATTCCACTTCTTAAAAACCCCAGTTTTAGAAAACTCATAGCATTAACATATCTCCTTTATAATTTTTATTATTACAGGGATTGAAAACCATATCGTAAATATATTTTACCACGTTTAAGCCAATTTTAAATTGAAAAATGCAGAGAACATCTCTTAACAAAGAAGTCTATATTAACCCTTCGAGATTAAAGAAAAACAAGGGTAATATCTTATTTTGGTAGCCATTTTCAAAGAAAAGATTTCACGATCATTTTACTACAAATCCACTGACGTATTAAAGTGTTCTCCAAAATAACACGTGATGTAACTTTCTTAGTTTTATTGCGTTACGTAAGGGAGCTTTCAAGACTATTTTTACCTAACAGTCGTCAGTAAAACGCATTCACGTTAAAGGAGTCATTGGAATGCTGAATTTTTTATCGCTATATCTTTGCTGTCTTTTATATTATATTTCCTAGGCGAAAAATGTGAAAATGGATACACAACTATGAGAAAATATTTTTAATTAATTCTTTTTTTCCATTATCTTAATTAAGAATAATTTTTAATTTTTTTTTTAATTTTTGTAGTATGTTTATGTATCTTTTTTAACATTGTTCAAATGATCAAAGCAGAAACACAGAACCAGATTATTTTTTTTAAAAAATTGATGCACTTAGTACCATAAGAAAAATACTAATGTTTGTTTAATAGATATCTCCTTACATTATGTAAGATAGAAAAAAAAATAAGTAAAATATAAGTTTAAACAGAATTTTGACGTGTACTCTTATTAAATCTGGCATAAGTAATACAATACTAAACGGGAAAAGCATTTCTTAGTGATTGATATGTTTTCTTAATTAAATACACATTTAATATCCGTCGAAACAAATTCTAAATTTTAAAAAAGGTAGAATTTACTGACATTAATTTATAATGTCATAAAAATGAAATAAAAACGGCAGAATTTTTTACAATGTAGATCGCTATAAAAATTCAAATATATTCAGATACTAAAACATTTTTAAAGTGATATAAAAATAACATCAAAGCAGGCATACATTTTATTTTATTTTAGATTACATATATTCCTGTCAAACACCCGTTCTCCCAATTTCTAAAGTTACTTGAAAAGAAGCAATATCTTTACATTTCCAGGTCACAAAAAAAATTTCCCTCAGTCCTCAGTTATTGATTCACTGTCCCCTTCTTTCTGACAGCGAATCAATTATCATTTCATTAAAAGGAATGGCAACAGTACAACGACCAAAAAAAAAATAGAACGCCAAGATTTCTTTCGGAGAATCGATACATCAAATGTCAAAGTAAAATAAAATTTAATTCACGTTGGTAGACAAAACAGAAAAAAAAGTAAAAGACGAAATTTACTCAAATGAAAATATTAGATTTACAAAACAATTTCACGTCAAACGATTGGCGACAGATGTCACAGATTTAGAAATGTTTAATCTAGTCTCATCTCAGACGCCTTGACAGGAATTTAGAATTTAGTTCTCCATTCATTCGAATACGTAAATTAAGAAGAATCCTATGAGTAATTCAAAATAAAAAAAAATCAGAATGAATGTTTACTTTTAAAAAAGTGATTCTTAATATTGTTAGAATTTTATTTCCAAAGAATGGTGCCTGAATGAAACGTATATTTAGCTTGTGGAACAGAAAAATGTTTGGAATAAATTTATTCTAGTAAAAACAGTTGGAGAAAGAAAGTTTTAACATTGGAAAATAGCCAAATTATTGTTTTGGTTAAAGAAAAGTTTTTTTTTCTTTGTGTTCTGTTTCGTTAAACTTTATTATTTTATTCGTTTTTATTCTAGTATAAAGGAGAATAAATTGAAAAAAATGTTCTAAATTATGAGGAGCTATTTTGTAATTTAAACAACTTTAAAGTGAACCATATTTCATTTTTCCGTAAATGAATAAAGCTGTATTTTTATTACGTAAGCGTTTTATTAAAATACGAAATGTAAAAGGATCATTCATTAAATAATATTATAATTTAAAATTTTACTATTTACGTAAGGTTTACAAATAAATCAATTTTGAATCAAAATTTCTATTAATACTACTCCTATGAAAATGGAAAATATTTCTGGTTGTTCTTTCTTCCCCTATCATTACAGTATGGAATTAACTATTTTAAAAAAATTAATTAAGTAATTATTTAAAATTGTAAGTTCATTAGATGATTAAATCATGTTGCTATCCGTAGCAGTATATAAAATTCGTTTTCAATTGTATGTATATTAAAACAATTGTTTCCCATATTTTTGTTTCTTATAAAATGTGTTATTTTAATACTTTTTTAATTCACAAAAGGGCTAAAATAATCCTGTATGCTTCATTAAAGGCACTTTATGTTTGAACACAATTGTGTTCTAGATTTCCAAATTTGATTTTAATTTAACTGTTCATTTTAGCTATTGCTAATTTTTGTTGCTGAAATATACTTTCTAGAAATCTTCTTTCTAAAAATTAAATTTTAAATGTAAATTTCTTTTCATACATATTAACACGCAAGCTATAAATATGTATTTTTGAAGAATTTTTAAATTCAATCAAAATTACAGTAAGCCTTTTGGAAATCATTTGTTCCATGCCAGGTATAATAGGGACTTTTATAAACAATCATCATGACAGGACTTTTGAAATAGATTAAAAATGAATTATTTATTTTTAACAGCGCATTGTAGCATCTCCGTTGTTTTTATCACATAAGACGGACTTTTTTAGGTCTGTATGTCGACTTGCCAACTTTGAATTAATGGCATGTTCTGTGATTTTCCTTCGTCTAAATGTTCCAATTTTTATGTTCTGAAACTCATAAATACATATAGCTACAGCTCTGACTGTAGAGTGCTTTGTGCATCTCTACAGACAGAGTGGCATAAGTTTACCAAGATTTCAACATTTTCAACACGTTAGCATATTTCGGCAGGGCTTTGATGAGATGAGAGAAATTCGTCGACGGGAGCCAAATCGAGTTTGAACCTCGGAAGAACTCAGCCAATCACTGATTTCATTCCACAAAAGACTGTTTTATCCGATACTTTCTGTCACTGAATTTTTCTATAAGTAGCTGTACATGTAATATAATTAAATATTTGTAACTTAAAGTCAATATCTTTTCTTGGAATTTATCTCAATACCTTTAATTTTCCTTCCAACGGTACAGTATTATTAATATAATGCTTTAATTTTTTTTAAATTACATATGCATGAAAGATGCACAGATATCCTTCTTGTAACACAACTGATACGTTTTTAAAGAGGAGCATGTTATTTGAAAAAATGAACTATTAGAAAAAAAAATGGATTACATAGGCGCCTAAAATTTAAAGCACGCTATTACATTTTTATAATTAGGTAAAAAATATTTATTAAAGTAGTTTTCATTAAAAGTATCGCATACTAATAAAAAAAAATATGGGATACCTCCTAATATCCTGTGGGACCTTCTTTGGCAGGCGAAGTACAATAACTCGAGGTGACATTCATTCAATATGTCGTTGAAAGTCCTTGAAGAAATATTCGGCTGTGCTACTTCTACAGTCTCCATAATTATAAAAGTGTTATCGGAACAGGATTTTGCACACAAACTGACCTTTCGATCATGTTCCATGTATATTCGATAGTATTCATATCTGGTTATCAAGAAATCTAAATCATTCGTTGGCATTGCCCAGAATGTTCCTCAAACCAATCGCGAATGATTTTGGAGCAGTGACACAACATATTGTCAACCATGAAAATTCCATCGTTGTTTGGGTTCATGAAAAAAATTGTCTCCAAACAATTGAACATAATCAATTACGGTCAATTATTGGTTCAGTTTAACAACAGGGCCGTGTAAATATAACCCACATCATTGTACCAGCTTACACAACTCCTTGTTGACAACCTGGGTCCATGGCTTCGTGAGATTTACACCACATTCGAACCCTACTATCAACCCTTACTAAATAGAATCGTTACTCATCTGTCCAAGCAATGTTTTTCTAGGCTCCGATCGATATGTTCACGATCCCAGCAGTGTCATTGCAGCCGGCAGAATGTATTGTTAGTAAAAGCCCTCATGTCGGTGGTCGCTCGCTGCCGTATCCCATCAATACCAAATTTTGTTGCATTGCCCTCGTGTACACGTCAGTTGAATGACCGAAATTGATTGTTACCATTGCTTGACATAGTACTGCCTGTCTGGTAACACTGTTTATTCTACGTTGATATCGTTGGTCTCAGTCATTAAGTACATGCTTTCGGCCATTGCCTTGCTCTTAGTGGGAGGTAATGCTTAAAAACAAATACTCTTAAAACTAACGAAAAATGTTGAATTCTGAAACAGTTTCGGCAATGGCCCCCCCCCCCCTTATGCCATGGTTCCCCATATGTGTGTCTCCAATTATCGTGCCGCACTCAAAGTCTGTTAATTCCTGTCGAACGGCCATAATCATATCAGAAATCTTTTATGTGAATCACTTGAGTGAAAATGTAAGACTGGTAATATATAGCTCACTTTTTACATTTCTTATGCGATACTACTGCCCTCTGAATATTTGAGAATTATTATCTCATGATTTTGGCATTTCAGTGTATGCTTAAGTAATGCATACTTCATTATCATTACTAAACACCACTAAATGATTAAATTTTCTTTTTGATAACACACCCTTATCTTTTGAATTTTCTTCAGAATTATACCGAGTTCTACGCTTTGCGTAGAAAAAAGTTTCCTTGCTTTATTCACGCCTACAACACAAAGTTTTTAAATATACTTAATATATTCCTCGGAAAAAATGGATTTCAAATTCAAATAATTTGCATTATTCGGCAGATAAGTCTGACTCGACATGTATTTTGAAATGAAAAATTTCCCAAACGATAACCTATGCATTTAAAATATCTTATTTCGCTCCTTGTTGTCCAGGGTTTCTCTCATTTTGAATTTTATTGTTGACGTGGTAGCCTAGCGGTTAAGGTCACAGACCCGCGACTGGAAATGATTTCCATGAGTCGTTGGAAATAAAGACCCGACGTGTAGCGTAACTGAGGCACAATGAATCTGGCCGCGGTGCCAAGTTCTCCAATTGACGTGGTGTGGAAGTTTGGAGAGGGAGGTGTCAGCTCAGATGTAGACCTCGTCACTTGACCGAGATGTCAAAATTGCGATGGCCGTTGTTTCTAGTGCGACTTTAACAAACAATCACATTTTGCTGTTAAAAATATTTAGCATTGCAAAGCTTGCCTAATTTTCATATCATGTTGAAGTCAAATTATATTTTAGGATATCGTGTGGCATTGTTGTTTTCCACAATTTTAAAAACAATGTTAAAATTCCGCCGTATACGGGATTACGTGAGCTAACTTTTTACACGAGCAGCCTCTTAGTTGTAGAATCACTAGCTTTATTACTGTAAGGTCTTCGATTCGCCTTTTGATTCCACAAAAGACCATCCTATGAAATATCCCTGAAATTACAATCTAATAATTGTCTTTATTTTTGCTGAAAGAATAGGAAAGCTGAGCTGCTTTTAGTCTAACAAGGCTTCCAAATATTCAAGCGCTACCACACATGAAGAACCAATTTCGTTTGTGGTGCACCTCACATTCCCGCAAAGAGGTCAGTTAAAACGCTGATTTGTCCTTTGAAAAAAAACAAATGACATTTTTGTGACCCATACACTTTAAGGTTTTGATTCGTCCGCTTTGCTACTTAGGTTATGACCATCAAGACGTAATAAATAATCAGTCAAGCAAATCGGACTAAACTTATTCTAATGTTCATAATGATCAAAAATGGGCTAACATTACGAATGTGAAGCGTTTACTAAATCGTGTCCCCAGCAAAAAAAAAATTTACAATTGAGAAATCTACTAATCTTATAAATAACAAAACTGGATCTGAACCAGAGAAAGGAATGAGGGGAGGGAGTACAAGTTAAGTTTCTACTCACAGATAACCTTCATCTTCTTGCATCAATATCGCTTGCGCATCGAATTCTTTACTTCCTCTTATTGCTAATAACTCCAATACCTTCACTCTCTCTGACTGTTAATTTCTCATTCACTATACTTCTTACATAGTAATGGCGATTCAAATAAATCATGGTTCGTTCATATGACGAAATTTCTTATTCAAATTTCGTAATGAAGTGAACCAAAAAAATTAGTTGAAAGGGAAAAAAACAAGAGAACCAGTATAAGATTAAAGTCAAGACAATTCAAAACTACTAAGTACTCAAAATACACGATCACCAAATCTCTTATCACTGAAGATGTTATTTCCATAGTAGTTATGACGCTTCCATGAACCAATATCTGAAATTATTATTTTAGCTATAATCAGACGATCAATACCGACTCATTTTACACAGAAACATCCAGGTAGAAGAAATAGAGAGAGCTTTAATAAACACTCGCAAAAATGGATGCGTCCATAGACGTTGTAAAAAGATAATTAACCATTTTGGAGTGCAATTAGCACTTTACCGACAGGAGTTCATGAAAATGGATGCGTCCATAGACATTCTATAGTATGAAGGTAATTGACCATTTTAGATTGCAATTAGCATCTTACAGAAAGAGCTTTACAAAAATGGATGTGTCCATAGCAGAAGGTCATCGGTTCATTGTTAGAAGGTAATTAACCCTTTTAAATTACAATTAACACCTTACTAAAAGGAGTCTAAGAAAATATATTTATCCACGGACAATGTAAGAATGGTATTTAATTCTTTTAAACTGCAATTAGCACCATACTGAAAGGAGCTCACGAAAATAGATGTATCCGCGGGCATTGCAAAAATGGTATAAAAACCTTTTTAGAGTGTAATTAACACTCTGTCATTAATCCTCCTTTGAATAGCACATGTTAAGAAGAACCAGCAAAAATCTTATATTTGTATTATATGAACTATATTACAAAATTTAATTCGAAAATAAATAATTGTAAATAGCAGTTCGAAATTTACTTATCAAACGCAATTTGAACCGACCGAAATACTCTGATATAGTGATGTGAAAATGTGTAGAATAACATTCCAGGTCAGATTATGTTCTCTGCATTTAATTGTGTTAGATAATTATGACATTCATCATCAATTTAATAATCCATTACTTAAATTTAGTGCGAAGCTAATTCAATTGAATTACTCACAAATGAAAGCTCTCACTTGCGGTACATTGATTTCGTTGAAAACTAGCGCTTTGTTAGAATATCACAATAAAAGGTTAGGGTTGTTAGAATACATTAATAAATTCTCATGGTAAAATTAAGAAATTTCTCATTTAAACTCGAGAAAAAAATCACATTTAAATTTCCATAACTCTTTACTCGGTTTCAATTTTCTAGATTTAATTATTTTAATTTAAGTGAGATCGGCTGCGTGGTGATTAAGACCTTGGACCATGAATTGTTAAGTTTTAAGTCCAAGTAATTACATAATTTTTATATTAATTAGTCCATGTAATTACATAATTTTTATATTAATTAGTCCATGTAATTACATAATTTTTATATTAATTAGTCCATGTAATTACATACATTTAAGTCCATGTAATTACATAATTTTTATATTAATTATTCCATGTAATTACATAATTTTTATATTAATTAGTCCTTGTAATTACATACATTTAAGTCCATGTAATTACATAATTTTTATATTAATTAGTCCATGTAATTACACAATTTTTATATTAATTAGTCCATGTAATTACATACATTTAAGTCCATGTAATTACATAATTTTTATATTAATTAGTCCATGTAATTGCATACATTTAAGTCCATGTAATTACATACTTTTGTCCATGTAATTACATACATTTAAGTCCATGTAATTACATAATTTTTATGTTATTCTTTCAGTTATATGTCATTGTAATGATAATATTTCAATAATTTAACAAATAAAAATTTCAAATATTTTAAAGCACACAACTGGTACTTTAAATAAAATCTCTTACATTACGTAAGAAAAAAAAGTAAAGCACTGCAGAAGTTTGCTTCGTAGCCCAAACAAAGAAACTCAGTTGTATATACGTAAATTCAGGCAATTAAGGTAGAAGTGGATGGGGTTTTACTTACATCTGTCCTAATCTGCATAAAAGCAGACAAATTTGATAGAAAACGAATTTGGCGTCAACCTCAAAGAATTTGATATAATCTTCGTAAAGCAGAGCGCCACAAATTAACGACAGATGTAACTATTTAATTCGTTATATGTGCATTTTATGGGATAATACTTATCATACAAACGCATTACTTATAATTTTAAGTATTATTAATTAATCTTATTTAATTCTATTGTGTGTGTATTAACTTGTCATTAAAGTTCATATTAAACGTAATTTAAAATTATATTTAATATACGTTGTATATTATCCTTTTATAAGTACACTACTTAACAGGAATATAATAGTTAATAAATTCTTAGGTAAAAATTTATAGATTGTTATTTATTTATTTGTCTACTAACAAAAATGTTGCTATAGCTTTTCATGCGCATTTCTCCCAAACTATCTTTTGGAGTTACTTTACAACAATGTTTAATATGAGAACCTTACCTTATGAAAGAACTGTGAATTTATAAGTTAGATATGCTATATAAAAAGTGTGGTAAATATGAAAGAGGAGCGAAAAAAGATAGAGGAATTAGAGAGATTCAGTGGATATGAAGTGTAATACTACTCGCGTATTCCTGACACGCAATACCATCTCTAGGAATCCATTTGAATCAAATCCAGTGATTCGACATCGACTGTTCAGAGCTATTAAAATAAAGGAGATTCTCATTGTTGTAACATTTGATTTGTAACGCGAATAATTAGTTAACAGCTCCACGTTATTAATTTATTTTGATGTTTACTCAAAAACTGAATAAAGTAGTTAAAAAATTTTAGCTGATTGTTATTTTCTCACTATGGCGCTTAATCAAACGAAGATAATTCGTTGAAATGTTACATGAATTGCAAATTAAAAATAAATTAATTAATGCGACTAATAAATATTCAGAGAAGTTATAGAATATTTAGTTTAACAGTAAAAAGTTATTACATTAAAATAAGTAATAATTTATAAAAATTTAGTTGAATACAGCGAATAAACATAATTTCTATAACAAATGTTGATCGAATGTTTGTAGTCCGGAATCTTAATCACAAGAATATTTGCGAGAGTCATACAGGGAAAATTAAAAGTGCGTGTAATGTTATCCAAGTTAAAAGTGCGTGTCATCCAAATTGTTCAATAAAGGTTCAAAGACTTTATAGAGTTACTCTGAGATTTTATTATACCTATGGTGTACTTGTAATGTACCAAATTTGAAAAAAAAAAAAAAAAGTGTTGACCCGGACGTCTCCCTGTCGGAGTCTGGCATTTAAGATCTCGTCCCGTCACTCATTATTATAAATTTTAATTGTATATACTTACTATAATGAGTAATGTCTGGCTACTTTAAAAGGCATCATTATTTAAATATACAACGTGCAGCTAATTTATAGTATAGTCTCTGTACAAATATAATTATTTATAACTTTTTGTAGCCAATTAAAACAGAATGCATACCTACATACAAACCTTTTTACCAAAGCTGCAGTCTCAGGATTATTTCCATCCTAATTGAGACTGAACCCAGTAAAAGATTCATTTTCTTTCAGCATATCATTCCAGAAGTAGCAATTACATTTTCCATCGGAAGATTTGTCTTTCGAAGTAATAAATAAATTTTAATCAGGCACTCGGCTCGGTTTTAAGTCTCTAAAGAGTGACTTCTGAGGAGTAATTAGGACAAAGCGTCTTTGTCGGCACTTAAACGATTACTAAAACTAATCTTTTCCTTCAAATTTAGCCTCTTTCCGTTACCATGGAAACGAATGGATCACTCCGAGTTCATTGCCTGGTTCGCGAACTTCTTTCATTTTTATGAATAAATGCATGGATCAGTCCCCTCCTTTAATGATTTCTTTTATAAGAAAATGTTTGGATTAAAGGAAGTTTAGCTGTTATAGATGATGCTTGTGTTTCGTAATTGAAATAGTTTGTGATGTATACAGAGTATAGTTACCCAAATTACCATTTTTAAAAAAAATTTACATTTCGCATTAGGAAACAAGATTGATTACACTACAAATTCCTTCTCCTCGCATTAATTAGTACCATCCCAGGAACGAATTCGTGACGCTATATTTTCAAATTTCTCAATGTTAAAATTCTTTAAAATGAATAAAATATTTTCCCCCGAAAGAAGATTGAAAATTTGTAATGAAATATTTATACGCATTATTTTTTAAGAAACAAGAAACTATTATGTGAATATTTGATGATTAAAGTTATGCAATATCCATGAATAAATATGAATAGTGCATCATATATACAAAACATTATTAGATTCAAAAGTGACTATCGTATTATTATTATCATTAGATGCATGATTAATTTTTAGAACTCTTAAAATATGTCCCATTATATCATGAAAAATTATGACATATGTGTAATTAATTACCTTTTGCGTAATTATGATCATAATATTAATTAATGCTGTATGCAATAATTATATATCCGTCAAAATTAATTCTCATTGAAATAATATTTGTACAATGGAATCCTGCTAAACCGACTTAGAATACACCAACTACCCGCTTAGTCCGACCTCTAATTGTGGTGATTGTTTACGCATCCGGTACCCAATCGTCGCTCCGCTTGTGTCGATGATTCATCATCGATTATGTGAATCAATAGGCTGTTAAAAGGTGACACGAGCGTTTGTGCGTTAAATTTAAGTATTGTGACTGAATGTTTATTAAAGTCGCACACAGAAGCAACACAGGGCTATTTGCGACGAGCCCGTAATTTTGGATCATGGTCACAAATGATAACGGCAACACCTGCTCTGGCATCTCCCTCTCTTAACTTCTACACCACGTCAATAGGAGGACTTGGGACCTCAACCAGTTTTAACATACATCAATACAGAGGGTCTTCAGCGGCATCAGGGCTCGAACCCACGGCACAGCAAAAACAACTCCAGCCTTGAGTCCGTGGTCACTAAATTTAATTTCATACGAGTTATTTGCGCTGTACAAATAACTCGTATGAAACTGCATTCGCGCACATTTCTATGCGCACGAATAATTTTATTTAAGAGTTTTCAGATATTGGCTACAGAGTATCCAATCAAATTAAGGTATTCGAAAAACGTTAACATGTACTGTATCAAAATTGTAGTATATTCAGTTGAAACTACAGTTTTACTATGCTTTTGTGTAAATAAACGTATTCCTCTACTAAGCTGAACTTTTTTCTAACCATGCTCACGGTCCCTTTGGTGTTTATATCGAAAAGTTGAATTAAATTAAATCATATAATGTGTGTGTGTGTGTGTGTGTGTGTGTGTGTGTGTGTGATTAGAACAATTTTCATTTTATATTAAAAAATAACACTAGTTTTCACTTAACACAGACAGAAAATTTTCAAAGATTTTATAAGGCATTGACTAACACGAATTACATTAATGACTCAAAGTACATATCAATAGGAAATGAACATTCAAAGAATATTAAGAAAAATAGATACAAATATAAGTATCTTTCTTTCCTTCTATCGCTGCTTTGAATTCTTATACATGAAGGGTGCCCTAGAAACAGGTTTACAAACTCCTAGGAAGGATGCAGAACGCCTAAACTACCCGGAATCGCAATGCTGAGTCCGAAATGAGATGTGCTTGCGTAGTGTTCGTAGAAAACACAAGATAAGAAAGAATATCACGTAAGTGAATATGCTCTACAAAAAAACAAAAAACAAAAAAACAAAAAAAAAACCAATATTAATACAAAAACTATTACTACAAAAGTAATATTGTCAACTTCCTACGGGTCAAAGGAGGTGTTCAAATTGCTATCCATGGACTATTAGGTAAGATTCACATCTTCAGCGCAAGGAAGCACAGACATTCTCGAAGATACTAGGCATGTCTCGGACTTCTCCAGCGGCTACTGATGCCCGTGCAACTATCGACCCTATCAATGGGGGTGTCATACACCAGTGACTTGATGTGCCAGAAGAAGAAATAGTCAAGGCATAGTAGGTCCATCGATCGAGGAAGCCAAAACATTGGACCACCACGACTAATCCTCTCTTGATCAGATGGGGTGTTTAAATGATTACGAACGTCACGGCTGTAATGGGCAGGTGTCCAAGAATTTATGGTTGGTAGCAGGCCTCATTGAATATTGTTGGGCGTGCAACCGCTGTGCCGATCGTGCATTACATTCCGCAGCTCCGTACGTTAGATGCATATCCACTAACTCCACATTCGTATAATCAACCATCCTACTACCATAGAGTCAGTGTGGGGAAGGAAGAGTCTCTGTAAGAACGAAAGGAAGAGAAAAAGGAATAGTCTCGGTGAGAATGCTCGGGAATCAAGCCCATGTAAGACTCCATCTACCATCTCTGGCATACATTTCCGGTCCAGCCTCTCTATGTGATTCCGAATCATCTAAATATACCCTTACTTCCCAGAAGTTTGTAACCCAAGAACTGAGACACATTGTATAATAGCATATGATTATTTTATTAGCATAAGACTGTTATCTGTATTTAAATCAGGGGTAGGTTTATCAGGGTTTGTCAGGTAGCGAAGATATTTATTGGGGATTTCTACTCGCTGATTTGCAATAGAAAACTCTTTTTTATAATATGAAGTAGAATTTTCACATAATAATTGTATACTCGTGTGATTGTTTTCCAACGTCGCACTTAGAAGCATTACGAGGGCTATAGGCAACGGACCTAGTAATTTTGAACCTCTGTCAAGTGACATGGATGACATACCTGACCTGGTACCTCTCTCTCTCTCTAATTCTCACACCACGCCATCGGAAGGACTTGGGACCTAGACAGATTTAACGTGCATCAGCCCTGGTACACGGTGGGTCTTAGTAAAACAGGGCTCGAACCCACAACTCGACGAAAACCGCCGGCCTCGAGTTCGCGTCCGTGACCCCTAGGCTACCACGGTCACTGTATATTCGCAATCTGACTAGCACAAAAACGAATGAAATTGTTCGATTTATTGATTAATAAGTGCATAACAGAATGGATTAAAGTTTACTTTAACTTCGATTAATGTAAATATACTTTCCTGAGAAAATAATCCATCCTTTTGAAATTCGAAATTAGTAACTTGTTTGGAAATAAGTAATTTGATTACAAAATTAATAATTATCTGTATCTTTTAACCACTTCCTATGCATCTGTATCTATCTATAATGCTAATAATTATCTATATTATTATTTTGAAATGTTACTTTTTCAAAAATGTCTTTTCACATTGGTGAGTAAATAGGTTTCGTGTTAAACCAATATTTACCCGCGGTCAGATTAAAAAAAAAAGATGGTGGTCCGGATTCGGCTCGTGGGTAGGAGTTTCCCAACCCCGAATTTAAATGATAATCAAATCTCTTTCTCATACACAACAGCTCAAAATAATTTTTTAAAAAAATAAAATAATATTTAAGCTTATGGTATAAGACTTTATAACTAACACACACACACAATCAAAAACTTCCAGCTGTACAAAAAAAGATTTAATTTAAAATCAATTAACAAAGGACCAGTGCATTGATTTAGATAGAAGAGCTATATAAATCTCTCTATCTCTCTCTTTCCTTCTTATCACTGTTTCATATTGTTACACATAATATTTAAATACTATTCTATTTGCGTAAAATCGTTATCTTTATTTAAGTTATATTCAATCAAAGAAATTCAAAATAAATTAAAAGAGGCAAATCAAATCATTTTTACATGCTATTTAATAATAATTCAATACGTCTACCCTAAACTACTGAAACGTAAAATATATTCTATTTCATTTCAAATACGGCAAATGTAAACTGGTATAAGTTTATATAATTAAAATTCAGAAACTTTTCCAGCCATTCAAAACATATTCAATTTACAATCAATAAACAAAAGCCCAGCGCCTAGATCTAGAAGGCGGCTCCTTTCAAAAGTGCAATCACAAGCCCTCAAATCATCTTGACAACAAAAGTGGGTCCATCGCCCGAAATACCACTCCACCAAAAAGCTTCCAAGTCCAGAAATCCATAAAATTTGTCGTCGCCGCTTTTACAATTTCGCAACCTTTTACGGCGCCTTAAAATATTGCACAGTCTGTTGCTCAGAAATCACTCATGGACGCTTTCTTAGAACTTTTCGGTGGAATAAATTCCCAAAGGATAATCTTATAGAGAATTGCTGACGGCGACAGATCTTTTATTAGCAGAGACACCATGATTGGACCACGTTTCTTCTGGGATCTTTCTTTTTTGATTTGCTCAAGGATAATTAATCGATAGTTCCATTCGCTTAAGATCTAGTGAGTTGTTTCAGTTTAAATCTTCGTCAAATGATGAACTTATTTAAGTATTTTGATTCGGTTACTTTTTTTACAAATTGCGTTGTTGCTGTAGGTGTTATTTGGGGGGGGGGGGGGGTGTGCAGAAATTGTCCATAATCATATTACTGATGTACTATTATTTTCATTTAGTTTTGATGAAAAACTTGTTATAAGTCCTCCATAAAACAGAAATAGTCTTAATAATACAGATTCGAAATAGGGAAATGTACTAAAATAAGAATTTTTATATAAAATATGCTCTCCTATTCAAGAACAAGACCTTTTTCCAATTTCTTCCACACTACTAAAAGTAATCTAATTTTCGTAGTTTTTCATTCAGTTTTTTTTCTTCGTGATTTTATTATATTACATATTTTACAAAATATTTGTACATTTATTGGATACGTTTTCTTACAAAATATGTTGATTTTTATTGGTATCGATTTTATTTATTTATTTTTTTATTTTCATCTATGATTTATTCGAATTAAAACTCATTCTGCACACACGTTTTGTAGGTCAGTATCGTTCTACTTCCTTTCAGATGTACTGTTAGATTTCAGGATGGCATTTTGTTTATGTCTGTCAAGGTGTCAAACTCAATTTCTAATAACGGATCATTTTTTAACAAGTTAACGTCATACCGGCCGCAAAATTTTTTGTTATGGAGTAATCTTAACAATTTTTTACTTTCGTAGCAGAATTACTGCTTCTTGTAGTTTGTATCATTGTAATTATGTTGTACCTAGTGACTTTTTATGTTATACGACTGGTATACGAATAGTATTGTCGAATGTCAAACAGATTATTTTATCATTCATATCACAGCATAAATACTTCATTTCCCACTTTTTATGGAAATATATGTTCGCCAACAAATTTTCTTTTAGTTTTACTAACACTTGACTTCGATAAAGACTTACTTGAATCTCTACAAGGCCTAAAATAGATGGGTAATCCTTATCTCAAAATAATAATAATAAATTAATAAAAATCTATATTTTTCTTGAATAACTGCACAAATCAATAGGTGTACAGTAAATAAATGTATTTTTCTTGTTTTCTGAAACTGGTATATTTAATGCTATGCACATTAAGCAAGACAGTGGAAAACTAATAGCGTAATAAGTATTATTTGATTATCAGCCGCTAAAATATTCACTGTTATCAGTGGGGGAACTGGGGCATCGATTTATAACTTCTCGGCAATACGTAGTTCTTTGGCGAATGGTGTAATTCGTTATCAGTAATTATATATAAAATATTTTTTTAATTAAGCTACGATATGCTTAGCAAAATTTTTATTACGTGTTGTTATATTGGCTGGACTGCGTTGATATTCGCTATGCGGACAGCGAACCACAAATTAGGCAGGTTTGACGATAATAATTTCACAAACTTTTAACATCGGCACATGCATTCTATATCAAAACTGGACATTTTCATAGCAATCATTTTCAAACGGGGCATCCCCTACAGCCGTCAATCCTCTCCTCCCCCTTCCAGCACCTCTCATATGCCAGCCAATTACAAAGGCTTCTATAATGAAATGATAAATGATGTCTTAGCAACTACAACGGACAAA
>BMAW01057835.1:922304-1082742 GCA_019974015.1 Nephila pilipes | reverse complement strand
CAAGAACAAATAAAGAATCAAGGACAAAGAAAGTCACTTTTCATTGGCTGTACTGTTTTAACGTGAAATGCTAGAGCCCAATCTAGAATGAAAAATGCTATTGTGTTGAAATAAATTAGAAGAATAACTGAAATGCAGTACACATTTTTTTAGCTTTGATTACCTGGTCACAACTTTCTTTTTAATAAAATGAAAACTATTTAGCGACTCTAAGATATTTCCTGGCGATAGAAAAAAATAATCCAGAAGCATTTTCTTTGTGATATGTTATATAGTTTGTTGCAGAAGAATTTTTTCTGTTGTTGGTGTGTGGTGTGTGCTGTGCTGTGGTGTTGTGGGGTTGTGTGTGTGTGTGTGTGTGTGTGATAATATTATTATGAACTGAAATATAAAAAAAACCCTGATACAAGACTATTCTATCTAGTACAATATTGATAGTAAAATTACATTTTCCAGCTTTATTTGATACTTTTGACTGAGTAATATATTTTCCATTTCCATTTCACCGGCGCAAGCGATAAAGTCGCCAAATATGATACAACCGACGCCGAACGGAATATGTATATATTGTGTATTGTCGCCAATAAAGTCGACTTGGCGAGATTTGTGCCAGTGAAACGGAAAAGTACCCTATGAAATATTGGTGCATACTGCATATCTCAAATATTGTCATTTGCAAACTTCTTGGGTTCAATCCTATTTTAGCCCAGTCTTTGGCGACTGAAAGCAAAATGAAGCAAAGAAGTGCAATAGATGTGCCAAATTGGCAATCCCTACTATATGGAACTGTATTAGATACGTAATCGGGCTACCCTTTTAACATGATTCATCGCCATATTATTTTCCGTCGTCAAGGTGGGAGTTAAAATATAATTTTACCAATTCTTGTACATTAAATAATTGTAATTCTTGAGAAATATGTAAATAGCACATTCTGGTGTCAAGATGTTCTCCCTGCTCAACAAAGAACCTCGACTAAAAAATACATTTATAATTATTTCACAAATATCTAAGAAAATCCTTTTCTAAATAAATTTCTTCATGATCACCAGCTTTTGATTTCAACATGATAACTAGGCTTATTATGAGACGATTATTACAATCATCTCATCAATTATTGACAACTGACATCAAGAAATAGCTAATATTATATTAAGTATTGTATTCTAATAGCTATAATTATTACAAGCAATGTACCCAGCTTTGAAATCCAGCAAGACAGTTGGCTTTACTTTAAAACATTTCTAAAATCAGTTTATCAATTAATACTGATCAATGTAGCAAGATTTAAGCAACATAATATTAAATATTGCCTTTTATAAGTGTAACAAGAAAAGGTCTGGTTTCAAAGACAGTATATTTAAATTTATTTTAAAATTATTGCTACTACAATTTCATAATTAATTAATAATATTGGAGTCAAGAAAAAGCTAGAATTATATTAAATATTGTATTTTATCAATTGTCGTTATAACAAGTAGTATCTTTAATTTTGATTTACAATAAGATAGCTAACAATTGATCTAAAACCTTTTCTAAAGCCCTTTCTTCTCAATTACTGTTGATAAAATAGTTTTAGGAATAGACAGCATTGTAGTCTTTCCCTTGTTTCTCCACTTGTTCTTATAATAAGAAAGTTTGCTTTCAAATTTAATACATCTAAATTTACTTCAAAACAATTGCTACAGACATTTCAACAATTATTAATGACAAAATGATGTCAATAAATAGACCAACACTATACTCACTATTGTGTTTTATCAGTTGTGTTTATAACAAACAGTATCTTCTGCTTTGAAAGCCAACAACACTTCGAGTTTTACTTCGAAACTATTGTTAAAACCATTTCATCAATTATTACTGATAAAATGTTGTCAAGAAATCGCCAATATTGCATTAACTGTTCTTTTCTTACTGGTGCTTTTACATAACTTTTTAAAATCTAACAATACAAGGTAACTAACTTGGAATTGTCCTCATAGAATACTTTAAATCTATATTTATATATTTTTATATTCTCAGTATATAATCTACCCACTTTACTAAGAAAACTATATTTTCTTGGTTTATTTATTTCAGCAGCTGGTGTGGTAGCTGTTTCTCCCACATAATATAAAATCTTCTCTTTCTATACATTTATATCGCTTTGTATCGTATTGATCTAGTCATTTTATATTATATTGATATTATATTGTATGGTATCTAGATGAAAGTAAGTGAAAGAAAAAAAAAATTTTTTTAGTAATAAAATATCCTAAGAATGCATTATTATATTGTTTCAGTTTGGCAATATTTACATTTTGTTCTTCAGAATTGTCTAAGAAAGATTTTTGAAGTATGTGTAGTTCGTAGGATATAATGTACAATGTGATTAATGTAACACGAATGCCAACGATAGTTTTGCCTTCAAGAAATAAAAATGGTTAATATCCAAAGTTATTTATGCTTGTTTTTTTAATAATTAATTAATTTTTATTACCTATCCAATAAGTTTTTAAGTTATGTATCTTAATTTTTTTTCTTAAATATATATGAACTTTAAAAATAATTACATAAGATCTTTTTAAAAGTATATTCTAAAAAATATATTGTAAAATAATTTCTTTATAAAAAAAATATGTTCTACCTCAGACAAAAATGTATAATAAAAAAAGTTAATTCCAGTAGAACTAATTTTTTTAAAAAAGGAAGACTTATTTTGATTTTTGAGAAATATTCAACTTGCCAATAAATTACAATATGAAATTCCTGGTATATTATAGATAGGAATTTTCTTTGCAAAACAAAAATTACTCAAAAAGGAAGCATTTAATTATCACAGACTTATCATGGATTTTTATAAGAAACAAAAAGTTATTCAAATATCTTATTCAAAATGCATTTTATATATATTTTCTTTTAAATTTAATATTTAAAGTTTTATTTTAATATTAGGCTTAAGTTATGGAACAAAATTTATATTCCATAGTAAAAAATATTTAAATACATCGCCTCTGAAATAATTTCATAAGTATTTTTACTTAATTTTGATCATATAAAGAATTCTCCGTCCTTTACAATTTTTATAGTTTTAATGGAGACTCAAAGTCGTCAAACAGTTTTTCAAAATCTGATTGATTTCCATTTTAAAATATTTGTGTAGTTAATTAAAATAATTATTTTAATTTTTAAAGAAAAAGAAACTACATGGACAGTAATTCTTTAATTTGGAATTAATTGAAACAAAAGTTTAAAAATTATGCTTAAAAAAAAAGACATTGCAGTTAAGATACTGAAAAGCTATTTGCTAAGAACTCTATTATAAAAGCTTAGAACAAATTTTTAACTAATGATAATAATATAACAAATAAAAATACACAGGAATTATTAAAATAATAATTAATAGTAAAAATAACCCATCTTTTAAGGAAACAAAAGTATATATTAGTAGTTAAATGTAGAGAAATTTCTTTTTGCTTAATTATTGAATATGCAAGGAGAAAGGATTTAGCTGTTTAAAAGTAGACTCAAACAGGCTTCATAAACTTTGAAAAACTGAAATTCATATGAGTGTTCATTACAACAAATAATATTCGATTAGTTTGGGACATGTATTTAAATTTAAATAAGAATTTATTTGGTTTTTCTTGCTTTCGTTGGGAGTTTTATATTTAATTTTTTTTAATTATAAATTATAAAGCTTATCTAGTTAAATGGAATGATTATATAGTTAAGTCTACAAAATCTGTAAAGTAACATTTTCGCAAAAAATTATCTCAGTTAAAATACCTTAAATAAAATAAGCAATAAGAACTAAATAAAAACAAACTACAGCAATATTTAAGAAAAATGCAGAATTATTTTTGAAGATGAGCTGCAAAATTTAAATGTTCCAATGAATTAAGCTAGTAAAGTAAGAAAATACCGATCCATGCAATTGAAACGATTCTTTTCTGACTAAATTTAACCTAAATAATTCTATTTCGATTATTTGCTGTTCCAGTTTCTTCCTTTAATTTAAACTGATTGGATGTTACTATCAGTTTCTTCTATCTTTTTCTGGACGAAAGATATTGAGAATTGTTCTTGTTCGTTTGTGTTTTCAAAAAATCGTTCGGTTTTTATCATTTAATGTTTTGTTCAAAGATTTTTCTGCTTAGCTATTATAATGCTAACTAAATAGCCATAGTTATAGATTTGAATTTTAAATGTAATTGTTTTCTCTCTTTTTTTTTAATTGCTTTTCACAATTTAGTAATTTTACCGTTTATTATTATTATTTAGCATCCTATTAAGAATAAAATAAATGTTTAATGTTTACAAGAATAAAAAATACAGCATCGAATGCATGTACTTTTTTGTATTTTAATTACTGAAATGGACTGGAGATAAAATGTAAGTTCCAGATCGGAGTGGACATTCTCTCTCCCTCTCTTTACAGACATTTTAGTATTATTTATCAATATCTTCCAGACCGTAACCAAATCTTCAAAGCAACTAGACGTCTTTCTTAAGAATCAGGAACTTATTTATTCTTGTGATCCTTAATTCCTTTTTCTATCATTAATTTTCCTTCCAAATAAAAAAAAAGGGGGGAATATCTTAGAAGAGCGCTGCTACTATATCTTAGAATATTTTGTAATTAACTATCCTTACATACTTTTACTCCATTCTGATATATATTATGTATTAAGAATTATTAATTTATGTTAGTATTTTCATATCTCCTTTATATGGCTCTTTAATACTGCCTTCTTTAATACAAGTCGAATTTGTATTTAAAACAATAATTTCCGATCTATATAAATTTCCAACAAATGTTATTGAAATTTCCATGCTAGACATACTATTTCAAATAAAATAATCTTTCATCCAGTTTTTAATAACCTTATTAATATACATTCTAATTCTGCAGATCTATTTAACTTTGACGAAAAGTAGAAGCCATATGCGGCCTCCTCTCCAGGAGTAAAAACACTAATAATTAGTTCAGTGGGGAACTCCTTTTAAACACTGTGTTATGTGCCTGCAAACCGGCAGATATGACGTTTAAACCTGCCCCAAAACTTAACCATCAATCAGGGTCGGCCTTCTCTATAAAGGAGCATGGGTGCAAGAAACCATTTGGGGCCCTTAAATTTCTGCAAAGAAAAATAAAAATTGCAAACATGAACATATATTTTTTATGTATATTTATTTAATGCGTGATTTTTTTTTTTTTTTTTTTTGCTAATATATTAATTACTCCAGAAAAATTACAATTTTTTTGCAATTTCTTTTTCAATCCTTATTATAGTAAATGCATTTAAGCGTTCTACACACATACTTGACTAGGGGGGAGTACTCGGGAGTTCCCCGAATCAAATAACAAAAACTAAACATTCGCATCATCAAAAATTAGTTTGAGAGAGTAAAAAAAGATTGTCAAAATCATAGATCTACTATAATAATGCTTACGATAAAATGAACTTTACGTCATACTGACAATGATAGGAATATTATCAACTTTCCATGTGCAAGAGCACATTATTTTAGTCCTTGATCATGTTGGGGTTCCCTCAATCGCTGGACCCTGGTGCATAGAATCCGCCGCGCCCCCAGATGGCAAGTCCTGCCATCATCGGTGGTCACCAAATTGATGACCTAGAATTCAAACACTAAATGTCAACATATCCCAACGTAGACCTAATGATTGAATATATTTCCAACGCAAAATTTATTCAGAAACTAACAGATTAAATTGTTTTAGTTAGACTCATTTACAGCGATGCCAGCGATATCAACTGAACATTCGGAATGATTCTCAATACAAGGGTGACCTCATCTCCGGAAAAGTTAAAACGCCTAATAATTGGCCCGAACTTAGTTTCTTTCTGGTACAGTTATCTACGGCACATAACTGATAGTTCAAATCTCCTTAAACTGAGTCAAGACTAACAATTTTCCTCCAAACATATTTTTTGTGCTCAATTTTATACAATAACAATACTGAAAATTTGTATAGAAATAATTCATACGCAACTGAATTTTAAGATATTTGTCTTAGGAAAAAATATTTTACACCAATATTCATAGTTAGTTTTTAAGACGTTAAAAATATTTTGAATAAAAATATATGTACATATTGAATTTTACACAATATAGATGTAGCTTCTTATTTTAAGAAAAATATAGAATTGTAAAATTTAGTATTATGCAATGCAATTCCTACGAAATCAATAATATGTCACTGACTTTTCAACGACTTTGACATAACATAATTAGAAAACTGCAGAGTATTTTAGCGAATAATTCAGGAGTGTCTCGATATTTTAATTTTAAACGTTCATTAAATAAAAATGCACTGTTGATTCATTAAGAATCGGTAATTTTAAAATGTGAATCGAGTTATTTTCATATCAATTCATTTCTTCCTGAAGCGGAGATTTCATCAATATTGAATTCTAGTAAATTTATTCCTAGAAAGTCGTATTGCATTCTCAAAATATAAATCACTAAATTTGCGATATTTTAGACATATGCGTAGCATAAAATTTCACTTATTGATGCAGTTTAAAAACATGAATATTTAAACTAATCTTCAAGCTGGATCCAATCGATTTCAACCCAATTTCAAGGTCTTCTGAAGTAGATACTCAATCTCAAAATCTAATTCCTGTAAACATATCTTACAATAATGGTAATATTCCAATGTTACAATTAATGAATCAAAATAAATTGTTTCTTTCAGCGTCATTAACAGATCATTATTTCGTATGATTCTGCAATAAGACTTATAACCTTAAAATTAAGTCGAGTTAATTTTAAATTTACTAATTTTCTCACTAAGTAGAAATTCTTTTAATATCGGATTCTAATTGATATATCCCTTAGAATAGCAGGTGTAAAGTGTACACCGTGGTGCCTCAGAAATCCGCGGTGACTTCACAGGGGCGCTGCATGAAGTTTCAAATTTTTACCTCTACTCATGATAAGTAGGCTTTTACAAAAGGAAAATCTTACCGTGGAAAAACCTCTGCTCAAAAAAAAAAGCGCCATAAGTTGTAAATGTTCAGGAACTCCTGACTTACGATACTTATTGTGTTTTTCTTTATAAATTAACGGTGTTATGATATTTTAGGGCTAAATATCCATTTATTCTCTCTATATATATGTCTGTCACTGTTTTTATCTCTCTCTATACGAAAAAAAAAATTCTCGAATTTTTTTTTAAAATCAATTTTTCTACTATTCCAATACTCTATACCCCGATTGACTGGTAACATATTACTACTTCCTGATTCACACTCACAACACCTCTAACAGTAGGCCACCAATGGCTTACTGGTTGAGACTAAAATAATGAAACTCATCGTCAGATAGCGGAAATTCGTTGTTTGCTGAAAGCCGTGTGTTAATTAATTTTTTTCTAAAATTTTGATATGTTTTATTTTTATTTTTTAAAAAACAATCAATAAAATGACTAAGTTTTTCAATACTTCAATTATGGGCAAGGTAAAGGCTGAGATCACTCAGCACGATAAAGAAACGGTGATTAAAGGCCTAGAAGCTTCAATGCTCCTATCAAAAGCTATAACATAATTCTCTTTCTCTCTATCTCTCTGTGTGTGCGTGTGTCATTATTTCAAATGGCATAGAGCTAGTTTCATGAATCTCTAAACTGAATCGGATCAGTTTCAAACTTAACCATTCCTTTCTGAATCAAAAATTTCTCCAAAATCGAGTTGAAGTCACATAATCTCATTGAATTCGAGTAAATAATAAAATAGTATTCCCATATTCCAGTCTGTAATATAAATGAGTGCGCTCAATGTAGTCTATTAAATAAAAAATGAGTTATTGTTTCAACTAGCATCAACAGCATTGCATCAATTCTTTAAATTGAATCGACACAGTTTCAAACGTATTCATTTCCTATTGAAGCAGAAAATTCCATCAATATCGAATTCTATGCAATATATCCCTCTGAGCCACCATACAAGTCGTTCTTATAATATATTTTATGCATTAAGAATATACGAAACATCTCCCCATCGAATTTTAGTACGTTCCTAAGCTAAAAATTGAACGCTACAGAAAGAATATCCGAAAAGAGATATGAACTTGGTCCCCAGAGTACAGCATCAGAAGGATCTTATGGCACTTCTGGGCCCAAATGACGAAGTTGTTTACCGGCGTCAGAAATGCCATTTCATCACTACTCGCATCAAAGGGAAAGCATCGACAGATGAATAAGAAGGGAGAGAGGCACAGTGGGAATAAAAAGAAGAGAAAGAAAGAAATATTACATTCGAAATGATGGAAGATTTCTAAGAGAAGAACGTGCGAGTGGTAAGTGTTAAGATTAATGGTAATGACCTGAGTCAGAGTCAATGGTTGCCCTTTTTCACAGTGAAAAATGTGGAATTGGATCGGAAACCGATTTTTCGGTAAATCGACTGTGGAATGTAAGATTTATTGCGAATTTGAATCTCCTTGGGGTTGTATTGTAAGTTGAGAATTTGGCATGGTAAATTAGGTAGCTTTTAAGAGTTATTTAGAAGAGAAAACTTTTTTTCGACGACGAATTTACCCCGAATTATTCTGATTTATATTTATTTGTGGAATGAAAATTATGGTGCTTATAAAATGGTCTTAAAAGAATTCAGAATCTTAATCGGAATAGTATCATATCTTCGTATTTTGGCCTCTTTTTGCGAGCTGGATCAGTAGTCACCTTGGCGCACCCTTCAAGTATCACCGTAGGCTGATACTTGGGAATACGCCAAAGAAGTAGGCTTACGATCATTTGGGAGAGTATGATCATGTATCACGTGAGCGCGAGGTTATTTTATTAGTCGTTGTATCTTATTTCACTAGCATAGAAATATTTCCATCATTGTAGGATTTTGCATCTGAAAATTAAATAAAAGTGGAACAAATTAAAAGTCTTGTATCTACACATTAAAAATTTGTGAGATAGAATATGGTAACCAATTAATAGATTTTTCTAGAGTAACATACATTCAATGGGTCATAAGCCCATGTGCTGAAAACGTAAAAATAAATTATATTTCGGTTGCAGCTCAAAAACTGCTGATTGACGTGGGAAAAAGAACAACGTTAAAATTCGAATTTAAAGAAAAATCTTTTCATTTCCGATGAATGAAATTGAAAACCGAATATCAAAATTTCATAAGCACAGCAGCAAAGGTAGTCTTATCATTTGTTTCTATCTGTATGAAGTAGCATTTTCTGCAATAATAACAATTAAAATCAAAAACAGAAACAAATTGAAGCTGCTGGAGCAAGAAACATGTGTGTGTGTGTGTGTGTGTGTGTGTGTTTCTCTTTTGTTCTCTAATTATATTTTTAAATGTTTTTAATATATAGGTTTTTTTTCAATCGGTTATTAATAATTTTTAATATCTGGTCTTTTTTCAGTAATTTTAAATGGTGACTCATTCGTAATTTTGTTTTCGATCTAGTTTTCATTTTTAAAGATGTTATTTATTAGTAAATATTTCGTTTTTTAAATTTGTTAACTATTATTTTTTTTTCAATATTTTTCCTATAAATGTTTGTTAAGTAATTTTAAGCAATCAAATTTTTTGGTTTATTTAAATCAATCAATTTACTAGTATGGTCTCATTAAAGTCAATCAATCAGTTTTTCCTTTGGCAGTGGATTATTTTATGGAGTAGAGGGGTTAAGAGAGAGAGCATTCGTACGAAATTTTTATAGTGTTCTATGTTTTTAAAAGTTTGTTTATTGTAATGCTTGTTTTATTTTTCGGAAATTTGTTAATTTTTTTAGGATTAGATTAATTCATTTCTGCAGCTTTTTTGTAGTAATTTAAAAGTTTCAAATGTTTTTTTTTTTTTTTATTATGATGTGTCATTGGTAACAATTTTTTATTACATTTTTTTTTTTTTTTTTTTTTTTTTTTTTTTTTCCTATCTTTGATTTTCTGAATTTGTCGATTTTTGGTTTATTATCAAACTTTTTATAATATAATTCACTGATGCGTGTTGGTTTGATCAGTAATTACCGGTATAAACACGCATTACTCCATGCCAAAGTATAGAATAGTATTAATTACATTATTTCCATTATTATAAATTTCTTGCTTTCCAATCAATCACTTGGCTTTCTTTCAAAACCTTTTTCGTTCTTTAATAGATGTTTTGGTTATTGGATTTTTTGATTAATAATTTAAGAAAAAAAAATTATCTGATGTGTATAAATATTAATTTGTTCACTAATGATTTCCTTAAATATTCAGTTTTTGTTTTTTCAGTTAATAATATTGATTTAGTGTTTTATATTCATAGATTGCTATATGTTCTGATTTGTAATATTATATATATATATATATATATAACCTTAAGATATTAGCATGATTTATTTTTGCAAGAAAATGTTCTTTCTTTAGTTTTAAATTTGCTCTCTCTCTTCTTTAATTTATTAATAAATTCCTTTAATTAATTATTTACATTCCTAATTCAGTATATATATATATATATATATATATATACATATTCGCCCTAGAGATGCGATCAAAAATGTTTGAGATCGCTGAAATTCCATAAATATTTAACAGCGAAATATTTTCATTTGCATTAACTTTAATATCTAAGCGCTGATATTTAAATTTCTAACAAAAGCCTTAAAGATAAATTTTTCGGAGAGAAATAAACCACTTAATTAAAACAGAAAGGCGATTATGAGATGAGACTCATATTTTTTATAAGCGTTATAATATATATAAGTTACATTCTTTATATAATACTCACGCATACATTTAAGCTCAACTAATAAAATCTCATTTTGCGGAAATTTCAAAAAACTGGACAAAATTATATTGATGGCAACTTAAAATTACTTCTTTAGCATTTCGAACCAGGTTTCAGGATGATTGATGACACTGATGAAAGAATCTGTTTTTGAATTAATCGAGAAATTAGGTATTTGTATCCCCCCCCCATAAAAATGTTTGAACTGCGAAGCATTGCATTGGCATTTGTTTTTTTAGTTAACTACTCATAAAAAACAAAGATAAAATATATCATCATTATGCAGCAAAAACTAATTATAGCGTCTGTCTCGATAACTTTTGTTTATCTCATCACCTTATCTGGCAGATGTTCCAAAATGAAAATAGATTTTGCTCTTATCAATCAATCTCTAGCCCTGGTTTAATTTTTTTTTCTTTCCAACCATCTAAAATATCATCACTACCATTCTTTCTGTACCAAAAACCTCTACCACTTCGCATTAGAGATGAGCATATATCAGTAAAAGATAGTCATTAACTCTGAAAGCGGCATTTACCTTAAATATGTAGTAGTGATTACTGGCAATGTCTCTAAGCGCTATAGCACCCAAGAGGGTAAGACTACCCTCGAAAATAGTGAGTTCCCTCCTCCCGAGACTCATCACCCCTGTTCGAAATCTTTGTTTATTGCTGATCATAGCGGAAGAGTTTTCATAGATGAAAAATAAAGATGCCTAAATTCTGCATCCTCTACCCGCTATTTAAATGTAATTTTCGGGTATCATATAAAACAATGGGGGTTGCCCCGCCACTTGGCATCAAAAATATCACGCCAGAGACCTTCAAACTACAAGAATCGGCTATTCCATAAAAGCGAGCCAATTACGGAACTCGTTAAGCAATGCTCCTTCGAATTAAATGCTTGGCTCCCATTACACTGCCGTGAAATTCTTTATCGCCAAATTCCCGCAAGATCCATTGCAATGACATGCTCTTATGTGTATACCAGTGGTCATTTAGAGGGAGGGAAGGGAACTAAAGTAAATGCCGAGAGGTCGGGGTGGGCAGAGAAAAGATTTATATCATTGGACGCAGGGTCTGCAACGGGAAAATGAAGTGAGGACCACAGCTGGCGAAGTCTAACAATGATTGGCACACTCCCCCGAGAAAGCTTCAGGAAGGATCAATGAGCGCGGCAACCCTGAAACAGTTGGAGGATTTTGGCACCTTGCTTGGCGATGGGATTAAGTGGCCAAATAAGAAAGAAAAAAAAAGTTGCCACGAGTTTTTAAATTGCTATATTAATTTCAGGCATTTTGGTTCTATGTTCCTTAAATATAATTTTTTATTTCGTGAATTTTCTTGACGATTTGTCGAGTTTGATTTATTGGACTGCAAAAAAAATAAATAAATAAATAAAATTGTATAAAATGTGGGAGATATGACGATTTGTTATTCCATTTAAATTCAAAATCAAAATAATAATAAAAATTTTGGCAAAATGAAGCTTGATTTCTCATGGTGCTAAGTAAAATCTGAAAAATACCAATTTTTCTGTATTTGTTGCTGTTTTAAACAACTTAATTTATATTTCCATTAACTATATTTCAAAGTATCTTATGTATTCTGAAATAACTGAACAAAACTAATGTACTTTTGTTTGGAATTTAATCATATCAGATTTTTTGAGTTATTTTAATGCAACTGAAAATAGTGTAGGATAATATAGTGATATTCAAAAAATTTAGCAACGAAAATAGACACAAAAATTAATCAAGACTCAAAATAAAAAAATATATATTTGTATAACTACTTTTGTTTTAATGTATCTAAGATTCATTCCAAATAATATTAAATTACATGAAATGAATCCGAAACTTTTTTTTTTTTTTTCAAATAATGAAACAAAAACTCATAATTTGTAAAATATGTGCACTCCAAACTCAACTTTCCTTGGCATCGAAAAAATAATAGAAACTATGAAGAATATAAAATTAAAGATTTGAAAGAAATAACGAGCTAATAATATTCAATAAATGATAATGTAGACACCAAATGATTGCGTAGGCCATTCATTCGAGAATTATTACACTTATACCTTAAAATATTTCCTTGCTTTGTTTGCTTTGCTTCCCTACAAAAATAATTATAAAAAAAAAAAAAAAAAAGAGTTGTTTATGAAATAAGTTGTAGCGTTTGGCTTTTCACCATTTTCTTTTCACTAACTTTGGAGATTCTTCATAATTTGAATTGCATAAAATTCCAACTCCTTTCCAACTAAATGAAATGAGATTAAACAAATTAAATGAAGTAAAGAAATATAATGGATTTAATTTAGGATGATGTCATATCAGCAAATAGAACTGAAAAGAATAAGGGGACAAATGATAACAAAAATCCGATAGACGTTTGTAAGTTAATTGGGGTGAATTGTTGTAGTTGATCGTTTGTAGTTGAAATTGGTTAGAAGTAATTCCTCGTTAAGGAAAGGATGAAGTACTCCAGAAGTGTAAATATTGTTTAATTCTAAGCAAAGATTCACGTCTTCATTTGGAATTGGAGATCTTATTGACTGTTGAATTAAGCTTTACGATGAGAGTAGGTTTAAATATCGAAGGGAAGGCACAATAAAGTATCTTATGTAGATTGTGTGCTTAAATTTACACACACATAAAACTAAGAATATCTTACGATTTCTCAATGTTTATCTTCTTGTCACAAAAAAGGATTTAATTATTCAGGAATTATTTGCAATTTAATTTTCATAGACTTATTTTAATTACATAAAAAAAATCTAGAAATGATATCTATATCGATACTTAGGTCAAACAATTCTCTGTGTGATTTGAATTCATATATATATATATATATATATATATATATATATATATATATATGAAATAAATCATTAATTTATTCTGAATTCATTGGACAATGAGGATAATAATGCTGGTTAAAGGTTGGTTTTTTTTATATTTATTTTACAATATAATACGTTTATTAAAAGAATCATATTCTGGGAAAAATCACTACGTTCTGTAAGTTATATTTTGCATAAACGTCTATTAATTTGCAAAAACATTTTATAGCAAAACATCAACAACCAATATCCAATTCATAACACTAACTTAATGTATGCTTAAAATCTACTCTCATAGGCGTTTAAATTCAGAATGTAATTGAATATTTTTCTTTTAGAAAAAAAAAAATGCAATCACAGCTATAAAATTTACATAAACGAATTTAACATGCTTGGTGGAAGTAGATAAATTAAAGTTGAGTATAAAGTAGATAGAAAAACACATTGTAGAATGATAATTATATTTGAGGAAACGAATTTGAAAAGCAGTTTTATTTCCTTTAGCTACATAGTCATATTAAGTTTATCTTAAGGATTTTGACTCGTGTTCTTTTTTTAAAAACATTACTTTCATTACTAATTACTTAATTATTATTAGCGAAATGCATTAGATTTAAAAAACAGTAGTAAAATCTAATTACTAAAATTATTTCCTGACAATCCCAGTATTTCTGTGGAAAAATCACACAAATAGATTGATAATGTGACCAATTGTTCTGCACGGTGAATGGCCCTTCATTAAAATGTGAAAAATTACGAATTCTTGAGTTCAGGAGAATGAAAAATGATATAGCTAAGAATAATTGAATCAAAACTCTTCTGCATTTCATTACTCACTTTTATAAATGAATCAGAACTGATTCTCTTTCTTTTTTAGTTTAAATTGATTAGATTTGATCACATACACTTAATAGTGATATCAATTAAATTATATATAAATTGTAATTAAATTAAATTTTAATTTTTTGAAAAGAAGAGAAATTCAAATTCATTTTATTCTATGTTTAAAAAATCCTTTACACTCGGATTTAACTTTTTTTTTTTTTTTTTAAAAAAAAAAGTCATTTTAACTGGTATTTTTTCACTTCATTCTAAATAATTTTAAAAGAAGAATCAAATTCTCATAATGAGTATTCAATAAAAAGGAGGAAAATCGTTACTATATCAATCTCTGTTGTGTAGCAATAAGTTAAAACATTATTAAACACAATGAACAAAAAAAAAATTGCAAGTTTCAAAATATACACCATAGATGGCAGCACAGTATATATTGAGACGTTTTTTTTTCCCCGTCTGCCTTCTTCATTGATTTACTTGTCATTCATTAAAATGGAATCTTTTTTAATCGAGATTTATAATAGTAAAATAAGAAACATTAATATAAAAATACAACAGATATGAAGCATATTTCTTTGGGGAGGGCAAGAATTTCTTCCTAAATGCTTAACAGGATAAAAAAAAAAACATTTCATAATTGCTATATTTTAATAGCTTTCGAAATTTAATCATAAAAAAAATTCCTTTGGACTTTAAATTTTCAAATATTATTATTATTGTTGATATATTTGTATTAGTTCCCAATGTTTCTTAAGGAAGCTGTGGACCATCAAAGCAAACTTTTAAAATTTTCAATTTAATAAATTAAAATTAGATTGAGTAGGGTATAATATAAGGTGGACATTTTTTTTACAATGAAAAGGAAGACGAAAATATTTAAGAAAAAGTACAGCGTAAATAAATGAAACATTTTATTAATTCAAACAAAAATACACTAATCAAATCAAAATCAATCCAATAATCAAAGTAATATAGAACCGCAATCAAACTGAAAAACTGCGGAAAATTGTTTTTTGGAATACTGTGCCAAGCAAAAGTTAAGAAAAGAAAAATTAGAAACATAATATACGTGTTTGAAGGGGGGGAAAAAAAGATTTTGGCTCTGATTAAAAGACTTATCGAGCAGTTCAAGCTTGCCACAATGTAAAAACAGAAATAGAATTTCTAAGAAGTATTAACAGCAAAAAAAAATACACATCAACTTGTTACGGTACGAAGAGAAAAAAGGATAAAACCCTTAACTTTCAGTTTGAGAACGTTTTAAATATTAATTCATCATAAAATGTAACTTTTTTCCCTTCAATCTGTCAATCCAGATATTAGCTTTAATGCTCATTTTAGTCTGCATCTCATTTATCATTTTTATTTTTCTATTTGTTCTATTAGTGATTATCATTCAAGCGAAAGAAAGGTCTGCATACTGAATTAACAGGTTCTTTCTGAGAAAATCGAAATTTATTCTGAGAACCTCCTATAAATACAAGTATATTTCCTTTTGACAGCAGCAATTAATACACACATATAAGAATAACACGAACACAAATTCAAAATTCGCTCAACTGAACGCAGTAGCTCAAATCTTGTAATCACATCGCATACAAATACTTACAGTCTTCATTCGCTACATCTATTCTCTGTACACCATTTCTGATGTCCACAGTAGCAGAAATAGATATCCTTTAAGAATATCCCAGAAAGCGAGAGTTCTTTCACGAAGAGGCATCAAAAAATATAGCCAAATTTTGCAGTCTGGCAATATTTTTTTTGACCAAGTTGGTCGCCAAGTTTGTCGCCAAGGTCACCTCTACATACTCAGCCTTACTTCCAGGTATGTTTTCATCTTGGACGTAAAACGGTCCTTTCCGCCACAATTGTTCCGCAGAACAGACAGCAAAGTTCAAATTTTAAAATATCATATGCTTTAGGTGTTTTTTTAAATCGTGCTCGGAAAGAAGTAAAACAGCAGTTATTAAAACTTATCGGAATCGATCTTTCAACGCAGATAAAGGGAATATGAAATGACTGTATAAATTATTTTACACGATCCCATACACTAAAATTCGAACTTCTCGAGAAAACAAAGTATACATAATTTTTCGTAGTAAAGTAATAAATATGCGTTTTCTTATAACACAGTTATTCGTATAATATTAAAATTGATATTTGAATATTATCAGAATGCCACAGTGATCTCCAACTCCTGAGGAAACGGACTGAAATTGGTGATAGAGCAGATGTTTCTATTCCTAAAATATTCAAACATCTTTTGCAGCAATGAGAAATCTCATTTCCATTAGGTTCTGTCTCAGATAGGACTCTTAAAATGAAATTGCTAATCATTTGACCAAGAAAGGAGTCTCTATTCTATCAGGACCAGATACTTCTCTCACGTTTCTTGAAACCTATTCAAAAATAAAAATTTCAAACCAGCAATTATGCAAAACTCCTCTGAATCATTCATGGTATAACCAACTCCTTGTGGTGCCCTCACTATTAAAGGAGATAGAAACATCCAAATCACCGATTGTAGACGTGGTAGTGGAGGCACTAGAAGTCTTATATTTGGTAAGAGATAAGAAAGCCTTTGCGACCTGCTTCACGCACCAATTGCAATTTTTGTACGGGGCTGGACTGATGAAATATAATTCCATCACGACATCTCGTATAAGATTTTTTTGAACTCGAGGATTTGGTCCACCCTTTGACGACACCGAGGGGGAAATCACAACGCAAAGACTTATAAAAGTTAGCTTGTTTTGCAAAAAATCAGCTTTTTGGTTAATTATTTCATCATAATATGGAAAAGGTTGTAGTACCCATCAAAATCATTGATTCTGATTGCTTATTAACGTGGCACAGAGAAGCAAACGAGGGCTTTTGGCGATGGATCTGGTTATTTTGAACCTCGGTTAAGTGACGAAGATGACACCTGAGCTGGAACCTCCTTCTCCAAACTTCCACACCCCGCCAGTTGTAGGATTTAGGACCTCGAAAAGGTTTGTCGAGGTCCTAACACGGTGGATCTTTGAGACATCAGAGTTTGAGCCCACGATTTGACAAAAACAACTCGAGCCACGAGTCCGCAACCATGAACTTAAGGCTACCATGGCCACACCCATCAAGACAAAGATAAATCAAAAGTTGATGCTGAAAATGGCGTAAAATGTTGTCATTGCACAGTTTATGAATAAGAAGCTGGTACAACCTTCCGTAGATACCTGATGTGTTTATCTGGTCTGTAATCATAAAGATTATCGCGTGTGCTGTAACCGGCTTGTCTCTGGTTGTGATTTATGCGCAGTTGTGTTAGTTGGACACAGTGGCATATGTTTTGCGTGAGCTCTAGGCTGTGCTGCCATCGAGTGTTCAAATCTCCAATGGCGACTTCGACGTCATGTGTTTTAGATACACCTTAATGGTGGAATGGTTTTTCTACCATGTGACGAAAGAAGTCATTTGACCTTGAAAGTTGGTGGCCCTTCGAATCTTCAATTTTTGAATCCGAAGAAAATTTGTCTCATAGCTCTTTGCAGTGCTCTTAGCAACTAGGCCAAAAAGGATTCCCTCTCGAACTGGTTATTAAGGCATTTTAACTTTTGCATCTTGATTGAAAGAGCCGTCACAAGTTTATCAAAAGTTCGAAAGGCACCTCCACTTTTCTCCCCTCCCCCCCAAAAATTAGCTTATTTCGTAGAACTATCCGTAATTTTAATTAACATTCTCCAATTATGTAAGTGTAGTTGTATGTCTTACGAATCAGTAGCTAAGTGGAAATCATTGTTAAATTATTACCTGGTGCACAGTGTTATTCATTCCACAAATGTTGTTAAACTCCTTTTGTGAAATAGTAACTATGACCGTGTCAAACAGCGCATATGATTGAAATTTTGTTTTATAGTCTCAAAAAATGCCCACAAAAACACATAAAATGCTTCGAACCATTTTTAAAGACGAAACATTATTTACCCATAAGTTTTCGAATCGTTTCCAAGGTTAGAAAAAGTAGTTAAATCGTCGAGGTTCAAAGTCCTCCTACTGGCGTGGTGTAGAATTTAGGAGATGGAGGTTCCAGCTCAGGTGTCGTCCTCGTCACACGACTGAAATTCAAAATTACCAGATCCATCGGCAACAGCCCTAGTATTGCTTCTCTGTGCAACGTGAATAAACAATCGTATTGTTTGTTATTTGTTAGTAAAGAATTTTTAAAGTAGCGTAAAGTATTTGGATTATTTGTACCTTTATTTGTATGGACCATCATACAAAGAGCACGGGTATAATGTTTAAAGAAAATTAATACAAAAGCACTGAAAACTTGGCCAATTCTGAATATTTATATCTTATTTTTCGAAATTTTACTATGAACCCCGTGCTCAAAAGAACCGAGATAAAAATTATTCAGTCGAATGAAGAAGAGAATATCATTACTTCTGGATTTGCCACGAAGAAAAACAAAAAGGTGAGATATCTATTTAAATCAAAAAGTAATTTTTTAAAGAAATAATGTAAGTTGTCGCTCGTTAATCTTAACTTTAATTAGACTAATGGACTCCCAAGAAAACCATTAGTGTAATTAAAGTGAATTTCTTGGAATCATTGACCTAAAATTTAACTAGAGTAACTATAGTGGATTCCTTGTTCTATTAGCCACATCATTTTTCTTCAATCAGGAAAACTTCTTTAGTTTATTAAGAACTACTCCATCTTCTATACAATCATTAGATACAAATAATAACTACAAGTATATCATTAAGGCCCTTAAAAGTTTGATCATGTGTATTAGAGTTTGTCGCCAATGATGCAGATTTTGGCAATAATAAGAAATATATTTGTGTGGTAGCTTTAAGTATCATTAAAATGTTTGAGAATATATATGGAAATCAATTTTTTAACTGACTTATTTTTTTTTTTTAATAAACTTTTCATTTTCAAAAATATTACTATATCTTATCTATTTCTTGCTCTCTGATTTATTTATCCATCTGCTGACTTTAAAGAATTTCTATCTTTATCTTATAAAATCTTATGTTAACACTAAAAAATCTCTTGGCTATATTTTACTTTTTTGTGATTGTTCTACAATAAAATAATTTCATTGCTCAGCTAAGAATATCTCGATATTGAGCGTTAAAACTCATATAATTCGCTTAAAAACGGGATATATTTTATTAATACATTAAAACCATTAATATTCAAACATTAGGGTGCATCACCCTAGACAATGTAGAGCTATTTTTAGCCTGTATATTTTTTTGTAAGATAAAAACCATATATATATATATGTAGAGAGAGAGAGAGAAAATATGGCACTTTCCCATTTTGCCGGCGCAAGCGATAAAGTCGCCAAAAATAATACTACTGGCACCCAACGGAATATGTGTTTACTGTGAGTTGTTGCCAACAAAGGTTGCTTGGCGAGATTTGCTCCGGCAAAATGGAAAAGTACCGAAAAGCTACATGTTCTTCAAAAAGAAATAAGCTCCAAAATTAAAAAAAAATAGTAAAGACACTACTAAAATTGTGTGCGTGTGTGAATCCTAACTACTATAAAGAAGAGAATTACAAGTAGACAAAACTCACTCCGACAACAAGCTAGAAATAGTTTTGCAGTTACGTGTGATTAGGATGATATAGAAATGTTTCGTATATTTTCCGGAGAATTGGGAACTCTGTTCTCGGATAGTGTATTTTCGGCGAGTTTTGCAGATCATTCAAGTGTGATTGACGTGATGTACTGTGTAACTGGAGACGATTTTTTTGTAAGCGATAATTCCTCAAGGACTTACTTTCTTTAGGTAAAAACAAAAATCATAACACCCATCCCCGAGGTATTCTATCAATCTTTCTATCCCGTACGGCCGCCCTTTAGGGGCTTATCTTCTACAGGTAAGTACACCATCATGACCCTGCGATATCCTAGTGATCTATTTTTTTTTTCCAACGGGTTTATTGTCTTGGTAATGACGCACCCCTCGGTTATCCAAACCATCGATCTTTATCTTTAACTTTTTTTGCCAAGAAATTTTTATAATTTTTCTTTTCTTTTTTTTTTTTTTAATGTCTAGATCACAGGTACAAATTCCCCTCAGGGGCTTACCTTCTCTTAGTATGGAATCATTACCCTTAAGCCTCCTAATCATCATTTTCTTTCCCGTGTAATTTATTGTCTTTAATAAACCCGGGTGATGAACACCTAGGAAACCCTTGCTAGCCTTCTCTGTTTCCCACCCTCCTTTTTTGTGCACCGATTATTCCTTTTTCTTGAGTCTAGATCACAGTCCTATATGGTTTGGCGTAGAATAGCCAAATCTGGTTCTTGTACCAAGCTTTCACTCACTCACTCACACAGATGCACATTGGCGCAACATAGTTCTTGCATTTAAAGCTTCAATATTCATTCGGTTGTCTTAGACGCATCGGACAAGTTTTTTGCGGAGTCTAAGATGGGCATTTCGAATCTCCTCCTATCATCAGGGTCAATCAGTCTCCGCCAAAAGGATGACACAAGCTGCCGCTAAAGTAGTAATCCAAAATTCGAACAATAGATGGTAGTGCATCCCAGTCTAGCTCTATAGGTTGAATATACCTCCGTCACAAGACTGCCTCCGTCTGTCTAGGGCAGGGGTCTCCAAACTACGGCCCGAGGGCCACATCCGGCCCGCGGACAGATTTTGTCCGGCCCGCGGAGAGCTAGCATACTTGAAAGAAAACTCCTTCTAGAGAACATATTTATTTTTTATAGCAAATTAAATTTAGTTTACTGAAGTAATCTATTTTTATGTTGAATAATTATTAATATGACATCTACATTGATATGGTCATGGGCTAACTACTCATAACATTGTTGTAGGTTACTATATACTAACTAACAAATTATTGAAATGAATCCAACTAACATTTTATACATTTTAAATGAAAAAATAACTTATAACAAGCATAATGACATATGAAATACTAATGAGATTTATGTAATTGAGATTTTCCACTGACAATAGTTTGTAGTTGTGGACTAATTTTACTTGTACCAATTATTAAAAGAGATTTAAGATGCTCATCAGTTAATTTAGATCTGTAAACATTTTTTGTGTACTTCATTTTGGAAAAGGTCTTCTCACACAAATAAGTAGTACCAAAAACAGAAAACAGCCCACGAGCAAATTTATGCAAATTATCAAATTGTATCAGTGGAAGACACTTATAAAATTCCAACAAAGATAAGTTTTGATATTTGTTCTTAATTATATCACTGCACTGTAGATCAATCATTTCCATTTGAAGTTCCGGGGCTAGGGTTTCAATGTCAGTATCAAAAGGATTCTGAAAAATCTTAATTTGATTCGCAATGGCATCAAAGTCCGAGAAACGAGTATCAAAATTTATTTTCAAAGCACTCAAAGTTTCGATTGCAAAATCGATAGGAAACTCGGTCTCAGTGGTGTGGCTGAATATTTCACATGTTTTAAAATGTGAAAAACATTTACTTCGTAGTTGTGATTGAAACAGTATCAATTTCTTCCGGAATGATTTGATATTAGTGTATAAATCAGGAAGATGCTGGTTTTCTCATTGCAATCTCAAATTCAGTTCGTTCACATGTTTTGTCAAATCAACATAGAATGCTAACTTCCACAGCCATGCGTTGTTTTGCAATTCAGTAAGAGGGCGATGCTTTTCATTCAAAAAAATTTCGATCACTGCTCGAAGTTCAAAAAAGCGCTGAAGGACTTTCCCACAACTAAGCCAACGTACGGCAGTATGATAAGGTAAGTCATTTTCTCCAATCTCTTCAATAAATTGCACGAATTGTCGGTGATTCAGCCCAAAAGATCTGATAAAATTAACAGTTGATATGACTGGTTTCAGAACTTCAGACATATCCAAACATTTTCCGCACAAAGACTGTTGATGAATGATACAATGTAAGACTATTGGTTTTGAACCACCGTCATTTTCTACAGCCTTTGACACAAGAGCGACCACTCCTTTATCTTTCCCACTCATGTTTTTGCCTCCATCAGTTGTAATACATTTCAAGTTTTTCCATCGAAGGTTCTTTTGGTTAATGGCCATTTCAACTCCTTTAAAAATATCTGAACCAGTAGTTGTGCCATGAACACTATACATATCAAGAAGTTCTTCATGCACTTCATAGCTTTTATCTACTCCTCGAATATAAATCAACACCTGAGCAGTATCTGACACATCCGTTGACTCATCCAAGGCCAAAGAAAACCACTCAACATGTCCATTTTTGTTGAACAGTTGAGAGGATATATTTTCAGCGATGTCTTCTACCCTTCGAGCCACAGTGTTTGCTGACATACTGACAGTTTTTAATAAATTTACCTTTTCAGGGCACATTTCTTCGGCTACTGCGATTATGCATTCTTTGACCATTTCTCCATCGGTGAATGGTTTTCCACGTTTTGCAATTTCAAGAGCCACACGAAAGCTGGCATGAGTTGCAGCCTCTTGTTCAGTTTTGAGTTTTGTAAATAAAGATTGCTGCGATTTCAATCCGAACTTCATAGCTTCGAATTTTTCTGTCCGCAAACTTCCTGTATATTTTGAGTAATTTTGAAAATGTTTTGCTTCATAATGACGTTTAATGTTATATTCTTTGAGAACGGCTATGCTTTCATTGTAAATCAAACATAGCGCCTTGTTACTGGACTCAATTACGAAATACTGAATGTTCCACTGATCTTTGAATTTTCTGCATTCACTATCAATTTTTCGCTTCTTTTCCATTCTACTAAATCACACACAAAAGCAACAATTCAAATCAAAATATTGTTACAAAGATGTCTTAAACTTAAACACGCACAAACACGTTTTAAGGAGGTACGCACTATTTTATTTCACAGCAGTGTCATAGGAACTGACTTGTGGTTGCGCCACTAGCCTTCTTATATATTCCACTTACTGCCATCTAGAAGTGAGTGGAAGACACCAGAACTTTCTCGAACCAACGAGATTATTCTGTAAGTGCTATTAGCGCCATCTGTTAGCGATAGAAGGTACTACCTATTTCCGCTTGTGTCCACCAGATGTCCTGTCACGTTACTCCTCATGGCTCGCTCGTACTCTACGACTAATCTAGAAATTACAGATAATGACAGGAAAATTAATAATATGCAGTGTTGCCGTTTTGCGGACTTTAGTCCGATTTGCAGCCTTTTTTAAACGTGGCGTACTTTTTCGGACTTTTTTTTTCATGTAAAAAAAATACTCATTCGTTACTTGAGTACTCGTTACTCGTTAGGAACCGAAGTAACGATTACTGAAGAAAAAAGAATCAATGATTACTTGTGTATTTCATTACTTTTGTAATCAATGATTACTATGGCGATACGATGCGGGTACCCCATTATAACGGATACCCATACGATACGGAAAATACATCAGCTTCCCCGTCGCTAGAGGCATCTGGCAGAAATTAAATGAGTATCGTCCCCGTCGCTAGAGGCATAAAATTAAAGCGTTCCCGTCGCTAGAGGCATCTGGCAAAAAAGTAATCATATTTTACGCCACTAGTGGACTGATTCAACTTTTTACCACCGGCAACAATGAATGATAATATGGTTTTGGCCCTTGGAATTTACTGGAGTAATCAATATGGCCCTAAGGCTGGAAAGTTTGGAGACCCCTGGTCTAGGGCATACTACTCATAAACCATGACTGGTGATATAAATGGCTGATGCGTATGCGTCAAATAAACCCGCCATCTGAACTTGAGACTAACGACACGTGAACAGAAACCGTTCTAAGTGATTATATGGTGGAAATATCAATTCCAAAAATGTCTGGAAAAAACAACCTTTTTTAAATTTTGTTCAGAGATTCCTTCAACAGCAAAAAGACTTTCTTCATAAGGAAGGGGATTGCCATCTCTTAGAAGTCGCAGCTAACGACAGAAGTAAAATCTCCCTAGTTCGATAGTGAATTCCTCTCTGGTGCTTCTAAATTACGCTGGATAAGTTTTTTACGGATTCAAAGATATCCCAATTAAACTTATTTCTGTTTCACCAAAGTCAACAGACTTCAAATTAGTGACAACATTAATGCCGAAAATTTAATTTAAAATCTTGGCGCACGGTTCATAATTTTTCAAACAGGTGCCTTCGAGTAAATAAGCCACCCATAATAATACAATATTTACATTGTTTCTTTTTTTATTTCTTAAAAAATACCAAGTTATAAAAAATAGTTGATTTTTTGTTTTTAAATAGTCAGTAAAATTTCGCTTTTTTGTATTGAAGTAATGTCACAACGATGCTGAAACTTTATAGAATAAAAATGTCAACTTTTACTTGTATATTATACGTGAGATTAAAATGGTCTTTAATTAATATATTCTTTAAAAGCTGTTTGATTTACGTGCACTTTATGTGTCATATAGTAGGCGTGTTTTTTAAGTAAGTACCATTTTAAAATATGACACCTACAGCTCTACTGTCGCCATTCCGCGCAGGTGCACGGAGTACCTATGTATCACGGTTAATCACAGACGACAGCACGAAATTCAAAATACAGCCGATTTCGAAATACGTGCTGTGATTCGTTTTCTGTATGGAAAAAGCTTGAAAGCTACCGAAATTCATCAGCAAATCAATGAAGTGCATGGAGGAAACACTATGAGCGATGGAATGAAAGCTTAAAAAGATGGGAATGTGGAGACATTCATCTTCATCCAAAAAAGTGAAATTGAAACAAACAATTTCAACACTCAAAATCATGTATACTGTGTTTTGGGATAGGCAGGGGTGTTGCTTATGGACTGTTTGCCTCGAGGGTAACACAATAAATTCCGAACACCTTATGTACATAACGTCGAGCAATGCTAAACAAAAGGCGGGGCATGCTCAGTAAAGATATTGTTTTGTTGCATGATAACGACCGTCCACACGTGGCTCGTAGAACCCGATATCTCATCGTCTTATATGGCTGGGAATAACATGATCCGTCTCAGTTAAGCCAGTGACGGCTATTTATTCTTCTATTTGAACGAGAATTAAGGCTGTCAGCACCATGACGATGATGATATCAAAACGGCCGTGCTGTAGTGGTTAGCCCATCAATCGTCAGATTTCTGTAAGGATAGAATACAGAAGCTGGTCGTATACAGCGTGATGATATGATACGTGCCTTATAGTGAAAGTAATTATGTTGAAAAGTAAATTAATGTTTAGGAGTGGTATAAAAAACTGCACTGGTTTTTTTTAATGTATATATATCAAAACAGTACTTTCTTATAAATACTTAAATTATACAAGGGCGGTTCAAAAGATACTCGTGTTAAAAATGAGTATAATGAATAGAAAATGCGAATGGAGTAACTCACTGTAGTATTTTCTATTGGTCGTCTACTCTTTCGAAGAAGTCCATAAGCATTTCATTCTTCGTATCTCACCAATTATCTTCTTTACGTAAGTACGAGCATCATGACACCGAGGTACCGTTGTCACCTTTTTCTTCTGCATGAGGTTTCTCTCTTTGGTGACGCACCGCCCCTAATACCCTAGCAATCCTTTTCTGTTTTCGCGTCAACCTTTTTTTCCTTATTTTCTAACGTCTAGATCCTGATACACATTGTTTGATGCAGCATAATCAGATTAAGGTCTTGCGCAATAAATCTTAATTTTCACTAACTTATCGCATACCGACGGTCTGATCAGTGATAACTTTAAAGGCCAATGATACTTTCTTTGCTTTGTTTGGAGCAAGTTTACCAGAAATAACTCATTGTTTAGATTGGTTTCCAACATATAAATGACGAATACGCGTCTTATTGACGGTGAAAATTGGATGTAAAAAGACAACTCGACGCAGCAGCGATCAAATTCTAATTTGACCACGGATGGATATTACATCAAAACTCACCTTTAAAACAACATTAGATTTTTTAGTACATTTCAGCAGACAGCAACACACAATGGTAGCGCCAATTTTCCTTAGAAATTCCATCTACCTCTAAAAATATGAACTTTTTATGCCATGTTATTTTTTAATAAATTAATCAGATATTTATAAATTTTTTATTGTTTTCTGATGTTAAAATATTCAAGGCTAATGAGCTCCTTTTAATAGTAATCCCTTTTAAAAAATGTTTTTCTTTTCTTTTTTTTTTTTTTTTTTTTTCCCTGAAAAACCTTCTCTCTATTTTACCTAAAAATTTCAAGATTTATATGTTTAACACGAACTAAAATGAGTCATATAGGATAGTTATATTTCCAGTAAATAATATTTCAGCTTTTTCTACTCGTTAAAAATAGCAATAAATAAATTTCATTACTATCGATGTAAATTTTACACTTGAGACTCCTTTTACAAGAATTGTATGCACTCTGTCCTGTTTGATTTATTCTTTTTATTCAACTTTATGATGCAGATAAAAAAAAATTAATGTAAAGAAATGTATATTTTCTATGAAAAAAAGAAAGAACACATTTAAGTTGAATCGCTTATACAAACAAAAACTATACTCCCCGGGTGTGTTTTTTATATGTATATACAGAATGGAAAGAGAGCCGTTTTCTTTCATTCAACGAACATCCATAGTTTGATAAACTGTAAAAATATTTTTTTCTTCCTTTATTTCAGCATTTTTTCAATGTAAGCGCTGCAATACTTTATTATTTTTATCCCGAATGAAAAGATTTTAAAAATATTCAGTACTTACCTCTTAAAGTAGATTGAGCGTAAGAAATTTGAATAACTTTCCAAATCTTTTTTATTTTGTATGTACTTTACCGTTAGAATGTAAAAGAAATGATGTGTAAAAAACTGCATATACGAAAAAGCGGCTTCAACATTTTGATAAAGTACGAGTAAAGTTTTAATTTTTAAAATATAAAAACGCAACATTAGGGCTATACTATCTAGATAACATGAGTCAAAATATATTTATGAGCTCGAAATGCAAATTCACTACCACAACCAAATTTGTAATTCAGGTAACGCGTTTAAATCTCCCAGCTGAAATTTTTTAAGCTCTAACTGAAATGAAAATACATTTGAATATATTTTGTGGTGTCTTACTATCATTTAGGAAATGTAATAATAAAATACTCGAACTGCTTAGGTAAACTTTATTTTTTCCACTTTTTAACTATGTTGTACATGGATTTGATTTAGTTTTTCCTTATTATATCGATGCATTAGGATCTATCTTTTTTATCTGCGGGAAGATAGACCAGTATTCACATGGTCTTGAGATGGCCTATGACATTCAAATCTAATTATTTGTTCGATTCGACTGAATGTCCTGGCCAGTGACATTTAATCGAATTATTGAAAAATAGTGACCTCGGCCTGATTTATTTTTTTTTTTTACGAGCTTCTATTTAACTTGCTCTATTCACATTTATGTATGTCTTCCCAGAGTTCAAAATTTTTACCAGAATTTTAACCCTTTCCCTATCATCCGATCGAGGAGAAATTTTGCTTGTACATATCACTCCAATGATTTCAAGTACTGCGACGGGATCATGATCAAACAATGACGAAACAGGGGGAGAGGTCATCCAATCGAGATGAAAATTTTCATATTCGTTTAATTCCGATGGCAATACTGTGTTGTTTATCATGACTATGGTATATCTGTCGACCACTTTCCAAATTTTTAAAATCTTTTTGTTTCGAATAAAATCAATTTTGACCACCAGGCGTCACTAGTGGCACTGCAGTTCCTTACGTTTAATTCTGTCTTTTCAAACTCATTCTCCTCGTGTTTTAAAGATTTCTCTATAAAATAGCAGTATCTTCCCTAAAATGGTATCGGAACGGCATTTCTTCATTATTTCATTTAATTTTAACTGAGTTTAAACTTCCTTTTTAAACCTCTCTACTTCCCGCGGACTACAGTATTCCAGAAGTCGTTACGCCTTCGAACTGAAATTCCACCCCCTGATCATCTATCCGCCTATTGCTATATATGTTTCATAGCTTTCGACTATAGCATCCAATGGCAATACGAGTTTTCACAACTTATACTCCAAGTTTGTTTCGGCAGTTCCTCACTCTGTCGAATACCCAGGCTTTTGTTGCCTTGATCCTAATTCTAGATAGCAAATTCTTAATTATGAAAACTTCTTAAATTATGATTTTAACTTTATTTTAATTATGATGAGAGGGTAAATTAATAATTTTTAAACGGTACCTCGTAATTTTAGCCGTTACCGTTACCGTGGCTATGGTATTTTTAAGCATTAACGGACTTAAAGGGAAAGGACCGGGAACCAAGGTTTAACAACGTCCAGTTTGGCTGAAAGGTTGTCCTTTTTAGTCCTAAATTTATAGACTAAATAGGATTAAATAAATATTAGTAAAAAAAAAAATTTTAATCAAACTTTTATTTAAAGATGAATTAAAAGGTATAAAAATAATTGTATTAAATGAATAATAATGCATATTTTATAAAATCTTGAGATGTTAACATTTTTTTGATGTCATAAATAAATAACCAGTTATGGTATTTCATTTACCGGTTATTACCAAAGTATCTCAGTTACGCTCATCGCGTTTTATTATAAATTACACTATTTCGCATTTAAGCAAATTATTTCTTATATCTTTAAGTCCCTCTTTAAATAAAAATTTGGAAAAAAATTGCTTTCATTTATTTAACGTCGCCCTGAGAAGTAACACGGGAACTATTGGCGACGGGCATTGCAATTTTGAGCCTCGGTCAAGTGGCGAGGACAACACATAAACGGACACATCTCACTCTAAATTTTCACTCCACATCATTGGAATAAATATAGTTTAAATATTTTGCCAGCCTGACTTTTGATTGATCAGTTACTAAGTGAGTTTCGATGGATCAGATCCTAAGTAGCGAAATTAGGGCGTAACAAATTTACGCCTTAATACATTTACGGTTTTGAATTAAGAAAAGAAAACAACATATCGCGAGATCCGCAAGAATTATTTATTTGTTAAAAATTGGTCAATGGCTGGTAATCAGTATGATACCCTAGCTTTAAACTCTAAAGCATAGGTTCGCAACCATTTTTTTTTGGGGGGGAGGGGGTCTTCTGCTCACTTTTCAGAGAAAAAAAAAACTTTCTGACTTCCGCGCTTGAAATAAGTGTTGGTGAGAGTTTACGTATCTTTAATAAATATTTAAAAACACTTTCAAAGGTCAAGAGGAGAAAATAATCACATATCATCATCCTTCTTTTTAACTCTTTCGAATGCATTTTGTTCCAAGCAATTAAAAGCCATGATCCGATTTTGAGAAAAGGAGTTAGGAACTCTATAGGATTAACATTACGCTTATAAATTCATTGTGACGTGTCGGCGGAAGCCACAATTTTATCAGGATCTAAGTAAACTTGTAAATATAAACTTCGTTAATCGAGCCGGAACATATGCACACACACTGTGATACTCTGTGTGGTGCACTGAGCATATTGGGACCTTTCATATGGTAGTCAAAAAGTAATGGGAACAAAGCTATGCTATAATGTACCAATACCTACTATTAATGATAACTGATCCTGTCTAAGAGACATTTATAACCTCAATGCTTAAAAAAATTAGAGGAACACATAGTTATAACGAAAACATGTAATTATTTACATCGATAACTAACATCAAATAAAACATCCATAATTTAAAGTAAAGCGGAAAACAAGAAGCTTTCATGACATCAAAAATCATAAAAAGGATAAAAATGCAGAAATTACGATTTCGCAGGGGTTTCTTTTTTTGTACATCAAATGTGAAATTCAATCGCTCAGCTTTTGTTTTGAGAAAAGATAAAAATATCACAATGGCATGATTACTTGATTGGCGTATTGTAGGGAGACTTTAATTAGTACAAACACAAAGAAACGAAGAAGACGCTATTGGAGTGGCAAGTGGTATCATTTCAAATGTTGTGAAATGGATTCCAGGAAACAGGGAATGTTAGGCGTTGACCAAGGTAAGGTCGTTCAAATGTTACCACAGCAATTGACGAATGATTCTGTTAAGCAATTGACGAATGAATGGCTGTTTATGGTTCGTCGAAACAGAATAGGTTATGCTACTCAGTTGCAAAAACCGTTGCTTTTGCAACCAAACGAAAGGAATCAAGCCAATCAATTCAAAATAGGCTTCATGAACATGGGTATCTATGCACTTAGGCCAATGGTGTGAATTCCGCTTACCTAAAGTCCCTGTGCGGCCCTGATCATCGAAATGAAGGTGGACTGCTGGTCATCGAGATCGTGAGATTGGTGTCAAACGTTTTTTACTAATGAATCCAATTCAGTCTGGAGTGAAAACATCCAACGTGTTTTGGTATGGAGAGAAAGGAACATTCAAAATAACTCCACATTCCTTCGGTAAAGATCGCATTACAGACGATGTGTTTGATGGTATGATGTAGAATCAATACAGGGAGACGTACGGGTCTGCATATAATTCAGAATGGCAAATTGAAGTCCCAAAGATATACAAAGGAGAAACTATGACCTCATTTCGTATCTCTCGCTGCAGCCATTGATGACTCCTTCCTTTTAATGAATGATAATGTCAGATTTTACTCACAGTTCGTCTTAGGCAGAACATGCTTAAAGAAAAAACAATTATGAGTCTGGAGTGTCCATGTTCTCATGACCTAAATCCGACCGAGCATGTTTGGAAAACACTCCAAGGATACATGGTGGGTAGATCAAGGGCTCCTTTTACTTTCAGGGACGGAGATCACATTTCATCAGATGTAAAACGGTATTCCCCAAAGTCTTATCGATAATTTCATCGCATCCATGCGAAACAGATGTGCAACAATCTTAGCTGTTGGAGGAGACTACATGCCGTATTAAACATCTTGAATAATTTCCAAACAATACTTTTTTTCGTTATTTACTTGTAACCATACCTTTGCTCTGATGGGATGAATATTTCCTTCGTTTCACAGAATTATTCCCATTCAGTGTTTGTTGCATTTTTTTTTGTATTGCGTTTTGCTACATGTGCACTCTCCCTTTTTGCCCATGCATGGGTATCCCGCATAGTTTTCTTAACTACCTTGCTCGTTCCCCTCCTTTTTTGAGCAATTTATTCGTTGAAATATGTGTTCGATGACTTTTAATATTAATCAAACTTTTCAATGCGAGAATAGCCTAGGGGTATAACAGTTGGTCCATAACTCCCCCTAAATTAGCCTTGGACCAAAATAGCTCCATTATATCTCTTCAACTCCCAACGATGGACAGTACCATCCTCCTTATGAAGCACTGCTGTAAAAAATCAACCAAATCAATCAATATGTCATTGTGTCCATTTATACTCTCTTTACCTGTTAAATCTGATACTGAGTTAAATACCTTTCCAAGCGAAAGGGACAGAATGTTGATAATGACACTATTTCCTTCTGATAACTATTTTCCAGATTCTAAGAGCATCGTCAGCATTGAAAATCCTTTCAAACACATCCATGTGTGTGCTTAGTCTCATTCCTAATCTCCGACTTTAAAAGAGATAAAATTCCAATTAACTAACCCTTATTACTTATCTCATTCCGATAGGCCTCATGGTCATTTCAGCGGGACATCATCAACCCCCAAATCCTTTTAATAGGGTTGCCGAATTGTTCCGGTGCCAAAGATAGAAAGATAGCAACTACAGCTCTCCGACAGATTTCATCGCATGTCCTCAGAATCGATTTTGGAGAGAGAACAATGATTCGAAACATCATTATTCCAAGGATTCAAAAGGTCTTCGGAACAAGACTAATTAAATCATTGAACTAAAATTAAATCCAGTCGTCGTTGTTAATAAGGCCAAATTCGTCCAGCCCATTTAAAGGCCGAACTTGCAGCGTCACTGGTCATTAATCATATTTACAGACACGACATCACTTTCTTATTAAGAAATCCATCAAGAAGTAATTTCCTTATAATTGAAATATAATTCTTGCGGTGTTTATCAAATATGATATATTCGATAATGAATTTCTGGCAAAAATTCTTTACTGAGGATTTTGCATCATCTGTTTTGTATTTGGAATACCGCTCTCAGTAAGCTTTGAGACAGATTAAGAAAGAAGAATTGTGGTACACTCTTTTGAGATAGGCTGTTTATTATAAGAGGGATGTTAAATATATTTGTTTTAGAGTGTTGCAGGTTGAATCAACTTCTTTTTTTATTCCTTTGTTTCTCCCTTCTTATTTTAATGAATACTCTATCATAATCTCTGTGGCCATGGTGGTCTCAATGGTCCTGATGTTACTAAATACCGCCATGTAGATAGGTTGACACACTTTGAATCAATCTAGGCTCCGTTAGCGTAGGGTAGAAATTTAGAGAAATTAGGTGCTAGCTCAGGTGTGGTCCTCATCACTTGGCCTAGATTAAGATTAAGAGGTACTACATCAATAACCTTCGTGTTGCTTCTAAGCGTAATAAATAATCAATCAAAAGTACCCGAGTCTCATAGATTGATTTAAAGCAGCCGTGACAGCTAAATAATCATATTTGCGAGCTCATGGCCGCCGAAGTTTCAGTCAGGTTATGGGTTCAAGTTCTGGTGCCGAAATTGTAGTTACGCTTTGTGCAGCGGGACTCATGCACGTTAAATCTGTTGAATCTCGAAGTCCTCACATTAGGATGGTGAGGAAGTTATGAGAATATGATGCCAGCTAAGGTGTCGTCCAGGTCACTCTTCCATGATTCAGAATTACCAGAGATTCCTCGTTTTGCTTCAAAGTCCGACGCTGATAAACTATCAATTGATTGATCAAAATTATGAGTCGAATTGGTTTTGCTGGTCCAGCCAACACAATAGAATAATGATTTCATAATTTATAACCTCGGACAGATGACAAGTATGAGATCTCATCTTTTACCTAACTATCCTAATTTCCACACCACTCCACATTAATACTTCGATACTCAATTTAATTTAGCATGTAGTAGGCCTCATTATTCAGAATGAAGATTTTTTATGGAAATTCGTACCTATGACAAATAGAACTTGACCTGTACATCGTTAGCGGTAAAATTGCCCTAAGATGTATTGTTCCAAGAAAATTATTTTATCTTTCATTATACTGGTTGTATTGTAAATTAAAGTCGCATTTAAGGACCTTGATAACATGTATTGGTAGAGTAACGGATTTATAACTGGTGGATAGTGGGGTTTAGGCCTCATTTTCCAAAGGCACTGAATTACGTTGAATCTGTCACCAAAAACTAACAAAACCATCATGTTGGTTTGGATATATAGAAATATTAATGCCCGTTCATGTGTCGATCTTGTCACATTTGTGATGTAAAATTACGAAGTCCGTCACTAATAGCTCTTGTATTTTTTTGTAGTGTAATATTAATTCAAATCGATCTATACATTACATTTAAGTTGATCGATGAATTTGTGATAAATATTCTAGGATCATCTACAAAACGGTGGAATGAGGACAAACTAAGAGTTTTTTAAATTACACTTATTTGACAGATTTTGAATCAACACGACATTAAACTTCTCCATAGATTTAATCATATTTAACCATAGTCTATTCTCGAGAGGAATAACATCTTCGAAACTTCTTCACCATGATAACGTTGTGACTAAGTCAATTCCTGCAAGGATCTTAAACAGAATAGAGTCTATAATCCATGACTAGACTGCAATCATTAATGTTGGCCTTACGGCCGGATAAAGATTCTCGTTAAATGCAGCTGAACCCGTAAGAAAGATCATGCGACATTTCTGTTTACCATGAACTTTGAGGTCAAGACTTATCTAGAAGAAGTCTGATTTCCTTGGAACCGCAAATACATCTATACCAGGAACTACATTTCATAAATGTCATTTGGGGTAACCAGGTGTCAAAGGACAAAATAACAATTTCTACTGCCCAACCAATATAAACGCTTGTGTTTCCAGTCTTTGAACAGGGTTGACAAATTTCAATCCGCACAAAAATTAAGATTTGGAAGGGACGCCGGAGGTCTCCAGAACGTTCAAATTGGAATGACATGTCCAAGGTATTGTAATTATTTAGGCTAGCAAGCAACTAGAATTTTAAAAAATTTTATAATTGCATAGAAAATGTAAGTGTGACAAGCACTTCATCTTATTGTAAAAATCAGCTATAATATTCGAAATGATTAAAAATAACTTACACATAAGAATATGGTACCTAGTCATTTAATGCATCCTGCTCGTGCGGCATAATCTTTCATTCTGGTAGTCACCTTAAAGAAAAACAAACCTTAGTGTCCATAGTTTTTAGGTTCGAATACCAAAAGACTGTAATGAGGAATAATGCGAGTTAGTGCATATTCAATTAAAAGGAACTTCTGGCGTGATCTGGACTTTTGAAGAGTGAACTTATTTGTCATCTTTGTCGCCAAATTTTGGTCTAAGATTACAGAGATAGTTAGTTGACTCTACCTTCAACTAATAAAATTTGGAAGAGATCTAGAACATCACTAAATGAAAGGATGATGAGAGATGATGATACACATATGTGTATTATTGACAGCCGCTGTAGCCGAATGGTTTTCGCACTGAACTCTTGGTAGTCAATCCGAGGGTTTGAATCCTGCTTGCACTAAGGATCAGTCTTGTAGAGGGGTTGATGCACGTTAAATCTGTCGGCTTTCAAAGTCTTCACGTTGGTGTATGATTGTGTATGTTAGTCGAAACTGTCCACAAAGTGACGGACCAGTTGTCTATTAGCTGTTTATTTAGACAACACATTAAAAACGAACATATATACACTCAGACTGCAGTAAATGCGATGCAGGAATAAAGCTTGCAGTTATTTTGGAAAATTTTCCCGTTATGAAGGGCTCACCCTTTTCCTTCGAAATACGAATGTAATCTGAAAAGTAAAACTTCGCTGCAGGCTCAGTGATCGCTATAGAATCGAAGCGTATTGCGCATGCTCAAACAGCGTGGATGTTGAGAATAGGATGCCAACTCAAGCATCAACTTCTTAATCAGATTCACAACTGAGACATAACGAGAAATGAAAGAAAGCTGCAAGCCTAAATTGGTACGTGAGGATATATTCGCCATAATTATGATGATGATAACAAATATGTGTTGTAAGTCTATTTTTACACGCTAAATGTTTTCTATAAAATTCTAATTCCTGGTCGCTTTTTATCTTTATTTATTCCATAAATGCATGAACAAACAAAATCTCCATGAACACAACCTTATCTCTACTCTGATCCAATTGCGATATGTCCTGGTCTTTCCATCACGACATCATCAATTCTAAAATTCTTTTAATGAGGTCGCAGAAGACATTTCCAGACCAAAGACACTTATCGGGGGCATATCTTCTTTAAATAAGTATGGATATCATGATCCAGAGGCTCCCTAGTGATATTTTTCTTTTCAATCGGGTTTACTGTCTTTAGTAAACAATGGTAACGTGTTTCCGAGAAACCTTAGCGATCCTTCTCTATTTTCGACACATTGTCTTGTAAACCAATGTCTGCCTTTTTTTTTTTTTCAAACGTCTACTTCAAACTTACACCTTGTCTGGAGCAGCATAACCATATGTGACACATGTGTCATAAAACTCCAACGTTTTAAAAAGGGGTAATGGCCTATGCTGCCCTACATCTTTCATCAATCAATCAATCAAACACCAGCATCACTCATTCACCCAGACTAAAAACAAGGAGATATTTATTAGCTGTAGAAGTTCAAGAAGGTCAAAATCATCATATAGGCGTGGGTATGGAAAGTATGATGCCAGATCAGGTGTTGACCTCGTCATCTTATAATGGTTCAAAAGTACAAGGCAAAAAACCCTGAAAGAACCTCTAGTTGATAAACGAGGATCCCCTGAATATGATAATAAAGTATTGTAAGTCAATTAATGTCTAAATACTTTCAGAGAAATTCTAGTTCCTTATGTGTCCCTTATCACTATTCGAACCATATTCACTATATAGCAAAATCTCTACATACATATTTTCACTACTCATTTCCTACCGTGATAATCTTAGTCATTCCAGCAAGACATTATCAAGCTCAAAATCCACTTAATGGAGTCACAGATAACGTTTCCTTGCCAAGAACAAGTTAGAAATTAGCAGCAGTAGCAGTAGAAGTACAAGGAGGTCAAAATTATATTGATATAGTGTGGATATTCAGATTGTGATGTGCCTATTCAGGTGTCGACCTTCCTCGTCATATGATAGTGGTTTAAATGTATGGGGCAGATTGGGCACCTGAAATTAGTTGTAATTTGCGTGTGAGGGTCCCTTGTGTATGTTAATCGATATTAAGTGTTGTTAATCGATTTTAGTTTAATTAAATATTTTCAATGAAATTCTAGCTCATGTGTGTGTCTAGTCTCCCCTTATCTCTAATCGTGCCACACGCACAATGTAAACTAATTGTCTATAAACACATTATCGCTATTCTTATCCTGTCATGACAAGTCTCGATCAATTTAGCAATACGTCATCAAAAGACGTTGCCAAAGACAGGAAGATTGGATATCAACTGTAGTAGTAGTACAGGAGGTTTCATCACATGTCCATTAAATCGATTTTGGAGGGAATACAATTACTAGAAACATGATTATTCCATTCTTATTAATTCGACTGCAGGATGGGTTCAAAAGGTACTCAAGACGAGTCTAATTAAATCGCATTAACTTTTAAAGTTGTTTCCAGTCGTCGCTGTTAATGCAACCAAAATCGTCCGCCCCATTTAAAAGCCGGACTCGAAGTGTCATTGGTCATTAATCAAATTGACAGACACGGCATCACTTTCTCATTAAGTAGTCCTCCAGGGAGCAATTTCGCTCGAATTGAAATGTAATTCTTGCAGTTTTTATCAAATCCGTTTCGGCTGATAATGGATTCCCGGCGAATTCCGCATGGCGGGTTTTATATCGTCTGCCTTGTCTCTGGAATACCACTTGACTATGCTTTGAGATTAAGAGGGAATAAAAACAGAACAATCCTTTGAAAGAACTGTTTTATTTTTGAGAGGGAAGGCTATATAAGTGAATTATTTTTATTATTGCGGAGTTGAAATCGCTTTTGTTCTTTTCATTTTCTTGTATTTTCTGTCTGAGTCACTTTGATGGATTTAAGATATACGTCTGTGTAAAGTGGTATTTTATTTCCTCGTTATAGAATATATTTTTTGGTTTATTCATGCAGCACTAAAATGGTATTTTGTGTGCTTTTAATGCTTAGTAAATTATTGAAACAAATACGATGAAATTGTAGAGCATTGAAATAAATTTCGAAAAATAAAATAACTTATTTCAATTTGCCATTGATTACATTGTACAAAATTGGTACAGTATGGAGTGCATGAAAATGAACGACGATTAAATTATTTAAATAAAATTAACATTTCTACAACTCATAAAATTATTAGTAAATTTGATAAAATCAATTGCTTCATAGACTTAAAATACGGTATGGTATACAGTTTGCTGGAATAAGTTTACAAAATATTATTGGTTTAATTTTATTTCCTATTTTACGGCTAAAGTTGTTAATGTCATCATAACATTTTTTTTTTTTTTTTTTTTTTTTTTTGCTAATTCAGATCTTATAAATAAAATGACTCTGGAGGTAAGTGTCGCTTATAATTAGGCCTATACAATGTTTATTAATAAGGCGTGGCGACCACATTTAATACACAAATTCGTTAATGGTTCCGGACAAAATGTAGATGTAGATGGATGTTCATTAAATGTAGATGGACCCGTGTTAAAGATCAAACGATATTTCGATCTCCCACGAACTTTGAGGTCAAGGCTTGACCATGTAGAAATCCAGTCCACTGGGAACTACAAGCAACCCTCATACTCGATGCTACATTTGTAGATGCCATTTCCTTTCTAAGTTAGGATGACAAGTGGCCAATAACTAAAATAATAATTTCAGCTATCCAACCAACATAATCATTGTGTCCCGTGATTTTGAAGAGGCATGATCAATTTTATTTCGCACAAAAACTTTGAATCAAAAGGGTCACCAAAGATCTGCTAAGTGTTCAACTACAACGATGTGTCCAAGGATATTGTAACTACTTATTCTAGCGAGCAACTAGCCCCTTAAGATATGTTATACATGCATAGCAAATGTAAGTATAATAAGAGATTTATCTTATAGTTAATACCAACTGTAATATTTAGTTTCATTACGATAAATTTATGTGAATAGCACCAAGTATCCTATCACTTAATGCAATCTGCTCAGTCCGTGAAAATGTTAATACAACATTCGGAACAGTAACAAAGTTTGGTTATAACAAATAAATTAGTTTTAAATAAATAAACATTGTGACATGCTGACATGGAAGGCAAAACTCAGTGACACATAAAATAAATCAATGCAATAAATGTCGTTTAGCAAAATTGCAATCTACAAGATTATTAAAAAGAATCATTCGATTTCAAAAAGCTACATTTTCCTAAGTAAACGATAAAGAATGATAAGTAATACATAAATGCAAAGAGAAAATATGTAAGGGTATTTTCAAAAAAATGTTCATTATAACCTTCATTATTTACGAGTAGAATGTCAATTCGATATGTAAATTCCTGATGAACACGTTGTAAGATACCAGAGGTAATTAATCGTACAGCAGCAGAAATCTGTTGCTTAAATTCAAATAAATTTGTGGGTAATGGTGGCTCATGCACTTTATCTTTTACATACTTCCAAAGGAAGAAATCGTATGGGAGCATATCAGATACTTAGGTGGCCAGCTGTCTAACATCAAGTCATCTGGTCCAATGTGACTTATCCAATTGCGAGGTAGCTCCATGAAAGCTTCCAAAACAGCTTTAAAGAAATAGCTTCGAGTAGAACACACGAGGGTCATTTATTTTGTTCACAATATAAAACTTTACCTTTCTATTCATGCATTACTTTTCATTCTGTGTCATTTATTTTTGAAAATATAGAATTTTAAAACCGGAGAATTCATTTTGAATAACCCTAATATTCGAATTGAAACTAAAAAGCAGAAGAAATGCAACGCCCCCCCCCCCCAAATTCAGTTGGCCTTTTAGAAATGCTTGCTTTATGCTGCACCCGCAGAAAAATCACTCTGGCCAGCCCAGGATGATATCTGATGTTGAGTCGCGAGTTCAAGTCCTGATTCTCCAAATGGGGAATGAGAGGGCCTGCTTCTGGAACCGAGCCTCAAAGGCCCCGCGTGCCTTGACGAGGAAGCTAAAAATAATATTAATCAAATAATAAACGAAATTATATTCAGGTGCCATCCTCATCACTTAACCTTGGTTCTAAATTACGAGAGCCTTGCCAAAAGCTTTTCGTGCAGCTAGCAATGAAACGTTAATTTAAACCTTCTAATAATGGTATTCGCAGCATTGTGTTCCAGATGTTAAGAAGAAAAATGTTTTTAATGAAATTCTATTATTATTTATTTTTAAAGTGCACAAGAAAATCGTCAATTAGAAGACTTAGAGCAAATTATAATATTTTAGGAATCGAAAATAATCTATATTCTGATTTGCTACGAAATGAAATATTTTACACTAAACGAAATTACAGCTTTCACAGTTGTAATGGAAGTGAAATAAACATGAGCAACCCACTAATAAAAGAGGGGATCCCTCAATAAATTTTACAAAGTTCCAATATTTGTTCTTTTTTTTAAAAAAAAAAAAAGATTTTGCTAAAGTAAAAGAAAAGTTCACCATATATTATAAAATGAATAGAAAACTTTCATAATTGTTGTGTCACATTTACAATAAATTAAAAGTGGTAATTATGTTACATTTCATGCGCATAATTGTATCGCTTCTCTTGGTTTCCAACGGAGATGGTACCATCCACCAATCAGCGTTAAAGTGATATAAGGGGGCGTTGTTGGTTTGGTTAATTAAGAGGAGTTCAGGATCAACTGCCACCCACATGGACAATATTTGCATTAACGAGCTGAAAAACTTAAGTAATACTAAAAATCATTGAATACAAATTTCAATAAAAAAATAATAATTCTGTTTTTAAAAGAAGCTCTGTCGGTAGTAAAATTGAGCATGTGTACATCCTCACTTTGTTACCAAAACTTTCTTCAACAACAATTTAATAACTAGCCCGATGGAGACGTCTCTTTAGGTTTGATTAATAAAAGCGCACCAAAAAACAAACAGGAAAGTTTTTCTTCGCACTCAATAAACCAGGATTCAAAACCACCACCGGGGCTCCAAGGTCAACCAACTCTCTTTCCCCCTCCTTGGTAAGAAAACATCAGACGCCGGAGTGGTGATCCAAAACTTGAACACTAGATGGCAGTGCAGCCTAGAACTATTGGTCACATATACTCAAAAAAACTTGCCTCTGTGTGTATCATTAAGACAACCGCACATAAATCAAAACTAGTGATATGCCGGTTATGGAGCACGTGTCAGATAAACGCACCACTAATCTAGAGGTAGTCGATAACGTCAAATGGGAACTGTCATAAGCGGAATTCAATACAAGAGGAAAGGGGTGTATATTAATTGCAGTAATGAAAGAAAGGTGACCTTTTCTACAAATATCATTCAAAAAGTTACTCATCGTATCATCTCAATGACAGTGGAGGAGGGAATATGCGGCGACTCTCTTGAACACCGACGTCAGAAGTTAAAAGGCTTAAAAACTAACCCGAAGGGAAATCCCTCTTGGTAGTTGATAAGAGTACTGCAAAAAAGTAACTGGACAACTTTTCTTCGGATGCAATGGTCGAGGGCTCGAAACGCCGCCAGCAACCAAGGTCAACTGTCCTTCCTCACCTCGGAATAGAAAAACATCAGCCGCAGAAAGCTTTTTGTTTAGTACATTGAGGTGCAGCATTTTCAGTGCACTACAATGGGCGTACAAACGTTCCGACTCTATTAACAAAGCTTATATTTACAAGCTCGCATTGCTCATTACGAAGTTAAATCTTCCCTAGAAATGCCATTTCGAATTTCAGTCGTAATGCTAATCTTATTGAGTTTCCTACTTTTCTTCTTAAAGCCAAATTATTACATTTAATTGGATGGAATTAAATACATCCGAAGGAAGGGGGAAGTGTGATTCTTTTTCTGGCTTTTGGAATTATTTTTAAGTATGTATTTATTAAAGATGTGAAAACTCGCAGCTACATTATGGATTTAAAGAACGGGAGTCTGTTTTTAAGGAAAGGCGTGGCATTTTTTTTAATCGAAAAGGGGGCGGTTGGTCAAAAAACGCTGGTAACCTATGTTGTACATGAATATTAATAATGAAAGCATGTTGTATGGACGTACCAACATTTATTATTAATGTTGTTATAGTCTAGTAATTAAGATTTTTGAATATGGAAGAAAACTAATTTGGTTAACAAACTTATTAACTAGTGGTCGTATGCGTTAATGAGAGGAATAATTATGTTGTCATGAATAATTATTCCGCTTTATGTGTGTATAATTATTTCGCGACTACATATATTTTTCGCTCCGGAATAAGTAAACATATGTTTCTTTTCAAAAAATTAGTTTAGTAATTAAAGAGAGAGAGTATTTTTCCGTTTTATTCTCCAAAACAACCTTTTAAGAAAAAATAAAATTTATGCAACGTAATCTAAACATTTGTTTAATTTCAGCGCAGTATTTGAGTAAACAATAAAAGCACTTCAACTAATTTTTGTGCGCAGTAAGAAATATATTGCACCTTGTCACCAATACTTTTCAACAAGTATATTTCCATAAGAAAATAATCAACTCAAAATCTTTTTTTTTTTTTTTTTTTTTTTTCTAAAAGGAATGTTTGATGGTTTATGTAATTTTAATTTATTACCAAGCATGTATCAAGGAGAAAATGTATATCTATGTTTTACGGTACACGCCTGCTTTTTCACTAGTAATAAGCTTAATTTTCAAAAATTATCTCAACGATAAAAAAAAAAAATTCTCGTAAAGCTTTCATTGGATTGAAAAAGCATTCACATAAAAAGAACAATCACTACAAAAAATTAAGAATTTTTATCCTATCGATTGATATTCTTATTTATACGTTATCAGGAATTCAAGTAATTATTGAAAATATAGTCAAATTGTGTGTGTGTGTGTGTGTGTGTGTGAGAGAGAATTTTGAAACAAATAAGAGACCACCATATTAGTCTTGAAGTTTTCAAATTGTTTATTCTTTTAATTTAGTCTTGTACTTTTGTACTTATGATGCTTTGAGACCAACGATTAGGATATTGCAATCGAGCTGCAATTTTACTTAGTATTTCTAACATTCTTAAGATGCTATACAAAACTTTTGTGTAACATTAAATCTCTGAAAAATCTGAACATGTTCATGGCTTTATCATTAAAATTTGTAAAAAAAAAAAAAAAAATCGTCATTAAATGAATTTGATAGCAAATGTCAATCAATTAATTTTTGTTAGAAGAAATGTTCGAAATTCGATAAAAGTTTTGTAAATTTTCGAACATATATTATATTAGTTTTTAATATGTAATTATATGATTTTCTCCGTTCTATTACTACATTTCTATAAATATATGTTATAGCACTAATGTAAGCAGGAGAAATAAATCAAAAAAGTTCCTTGAAATGAAAAAGAATAAGAAGACTCTGATTCACAAACAAATCTATCTGATTCTTCTCATTCATTTGGGTAGCTGATTTTCAAGTATTAAAAGAGAATCTAGCAATTGGCATGATATTTAATTTTGGCCAATGATCAAAATCAAACTTTGACTTTTTGAACTTCAGAGGTCTACTTCATGATAACTATTAAACATGACTATTGCGTTATTCATTTTCTCTAACATTTTAATTTTATATTCATTTGAACAGAATTTAATTTTACGCATGGTTCATTCTCTCATGTTAGAGAACTGTATTTGATTGCCACAAACACATTGTAAAAGAAACCCTGCAGAAGAAGATTAACTTTAAACAATAAGTAATATAAGATGTTTTATACACACACACAAACACACACACACATATATATACATACAGGGTTATTCAAAATTCCATAACTTTGAAAATAAACGACACAGAATGAGAAGTAATACATGAATACAATGGAAAATTGTGTAAGTCTTACATTGTGAAAGAATAGATGGTCCTCGTGCGTTCTTCAAGAAGCTATTTCACGAAAGCGGTATTAGAAGCTTTCACGGAATTACCTCGCAGTTAGATCGATTGCAGTGGACCGGATGACATTTTTTTTTTTTTTTTTTGATGTTATATAACTGGTCACCTCATATGCGATTCCCATGTCTAACCATCTCATACACTATGCGATTTCTTCTTTTGGGGATTCGTAAAAGATAAAGCGCTATCATTATCCACACATTTATTTGAACTTAAACAACGGATTTCTGCTGCCGTACAACTAATTACCACTGATACTTTACAGCGTGTTTGCAGGAATTTACATTATTCAAAGAAATTATATCGATCACTTAAAAAAAATTCTAAATTTTTCCTTTGCATTCATCTATTACTTATCCTTTTGTGTTGTTTATTTTTGAAAATATGAAATTTCGAAATATTGGATTAATCATTCTGAATAAATCTCTCTCTCTCTCTCTCTCTCTCTATATATATATATATAATAGCTGGCAATGTAATTATAAGAACAATTTTAATAAATTTACAGAGGTAATATGGGCCACTGAAAGGAAAATTATGCATACGTGCTTACTCAACGTATTAGTATAATTAATATATAAGCTATGGTATTTTTGTTAAAAAACTATCTGTATTTCTTTAAACAATGAATATATCATCTGACGTCTGTATATGTCTATTTTTAGTTAGTTAAAAATGTACGGTAAAAAAAAAGGTATTTCCTTTGAAAAACTGAGAGAAACAGGAAATGTAATATAGAAAAAAATCAACTTTTGGGAGCCATATTCATATATTATTTAATAACTGATTTAGCAATGTATTAAACATGTGAGTGGTAATTTTTTTATGTTCTTCTAGTGAAGTGGTGTTTATAGAGTTCTATTTAACTCATCATTTCTTTATAAAACCAAGTATCGAGTCCTGTGCTGGCAAGTTAAAATTGCGGCAATCGGATTGATAATTATATGTATGTACCCTAACGGGGGGTTTCGGTTCATGTATAACTTTAACTTAAATTGATAATAATAATTTTTTTGTTTTTTACAAAATTAATATAAGTCTGTTCAGTTATATATATTTATATAGATTTTCATTAGTTCTCAAAATGCATAAAGAGCGAAACCCTGTTGCAGATATGACGTTTTACGAAAGACTGCCTGTTTCACACTTTCACGCATAAGGATGCCACATGGCACGACACATATGGTTGCTACATAGCCAACAAACTTGTAAGTCTACATTCCTGAAGAATATCACATTTCCAAGAACATTTCCGACCATTACAAATTGTTAAAAGCATCGTTGTTGCCTGTCTAAACAGTTCAACATAAACTTCCGTTTGGGTTCATGACTGATTGTTTATACAGATCTAATTTCAATTGAATTGCTAAGTCTTATAAATTTTGTCTATTTTTTGTTTATTTAACATTCTATATTAGATCTCCTGAGATTATCTGAAAAGGAAATATAATGTTTGAGTATTTAATTGTGTCACACAGCGTTAGCATCTGCTTTAACCAGTAATGATCTAAATTTTTTTTTTAAGTGTTCCTCAAGAATTTTCAAAGAAAAACAAGCCCAAAACTGTTGTGAAAAATATTTTTTTTACGTGTGTATTGTTTTAAAACATTTATTTATTTTTATGGAATATAGAGCAACAAAGGCAATTATTTCTATTTTAAAAAGATATCGTTGATCGAGTAATCAAAGCATATTCGAAAAAAATGTTCAATGCAAAGTTTTGCGAGGAACAGGTTTACCCATCAAAGTTGCTGATTTCGTTTTAAAATAATTATTAAATAGTTAAATTAAATTTTAGAATTAAAAAGGAAAAGATGAAATATTAAAGTGGACGATAATGTTCCTTTCAGTTTCTAAAATTAAAGCAAACGATATATATATATTATACTTTTTTTTATTTCAATCCATTAAAAAATTTAGAAGAAATTTATAATGAAATATTTTTGAAAATTAATTCATTACTGGTGAAAGTAGGCATCAAATATGTATGCAAAAACTTTTAGGATTAAATTTTGAAAAGAGGTCAGCTACGTCTCTTTGTGGATGACTTAAGGAATAGGCCCCTTTAGTGGGAAATAATGTGTTACAGTACAAAAAAAATTGTTTTTAATGTGCTCTAATTGGAATGAAGTAACATTCACATAAAAAAATTCATTATTTTTTTACCCATTGGTTAATGTTTTGTCGATCTTAACATGTAATCACAGAAATGATTGAAAATTGAGTGAAATGACTCAGAAATTTAAAACTGTAACGAATACCTTAAAATCTTTCTCTCGCGAGACCTTCAAACTGTTTCTTCCGAAATCGGCTACTTTTTTTCATTTATTTTATGCCATGCGATTTTGATATTGCAGAGAAGTTTCACTACTTTATATCTTTCCTTTAATTATTTTTTCCATTGTGCAAAATATTTGCCTTATTAAATCAGCGGGAAGATCTAAATTCTTAAATCTCAAAACATGTGACATATTAAAATTCAGATTTCACGCAACACCAAGTACTTTAGCTAGTTAAAAATACAATAAATTAGGTAACATGATTGTTATCAATTTAGTAACAAGATTTCAAGAATAACAGATAACCTGGGGGTTGGCAACGATCTTTAATTTTGGCTTTTGATCATCACTGCTCAATAGCTTGGTTATTTGTAATTTAAAAGGCTTTTGCGATGAAAAAAAAAAACCTCACAAACAGTTGAAAAATTAAATCCATTGTTACAAAACAATCATTTTACATGCATAATTTATTTTTGTTTAATTAAATTAATATAGGTGGGGAAACCAACAGTTTTCCGGATGATTTCAGATTTTTTTTTTTTTTTGTAGAAAATACGTTCAGTACTGAACTTAGCAAAAGCAGCTGTAAGTATATAGTTATTAAAGTTCTTCAATGCGGATTTATTAGGTTATTAGTAAGTGTAATTAGCCACATACATATGTGTGTGTGTGTGTGTGTGTGTGTGTGTGTGTGTGTGTGTGTAATTTATAAGAACTTGAGGTTCTTCACTACGACACCTCGGTAATCCTGGTACCTAAGTAGGTAAGTCCCTATGTGTCTATATATGTATAGAAGCATTTATTTACATATAGAAGTATTAAAGCTTCAAGCTTTTATGAATTATAAAAAAAAAGTTATGTATATATTTAAAAATATATATATTTTTAGTCCATCTTCAAATAAAAGCTTGATTTTAAAAGAAGAATGTTTATTTAATTTAGTATTGTATTGTCATCGGAGTTAAAAGTGTATGCAAAATTTCAGATCGATCGGTTGGTAGAAGTACATTAAAATTCGAGAACAAATTTTGGTTCTAATCGGGAATAGGGTGTACCCTAGACGATTGGCGACATTTGGGAGCGATAATTGGCGATTTAGGTCATGGTAACTCTAAGCAACTCAATGCTTAAGTCACTCACGTTTTGCAACCTATCTAGGAAGTCGCCAATCTCCAAGGTGACACCCTAATCCCGATTTGAACCCAAATTTTGAGCTAAAAGACATTCATAAACATATGAACATAGCAAATTAAATAAAAGCTAGTAATAATACGATGCCAACTTGAACTTAAAAAGGTTCTTCTTTCCTTAAAGTAAACTATAAACCTTTTTTAAAAGGGAATTATAAAAGTTTACTTTCTCGATGCTGAGGGAGGGGGGAATTTATCCAAAACCAAATAATTCCTTATTATCATTCCTTTTAAAAGACATCAATTCAGTATTATCATTCGTTTTAAAAAGACATCAATTCATTATTATCATTCCTTTTAAAAAGACATCAATTCATTATTATCAATCCTTTTAAAAAGACATCTCATTGGCAATATCTGTGAATCACTTGCCTTTATGTCCCTTAATTAGATGGAAGATTGTCGACTACTTATGCACAATGAAGCAAACCACAGGGTCAAAAATGTGCAAGTCATTACGAATTAAGTATTAATGATTCTCTAATATTAATGGCCTTTACCGATTATCTTTAAATCGCATATCTCTTATTACCTCATATTACTTATATTTATATTTTATTGAAATGTAGAAAGGTATAAGTTTAAAATAAGTGCACAAAAACGCATTTTTAACAACTTTTTAGATGCAAATTATCTCTATATTTATAATACGCTTTTCGGAATTTTTCCATTTCGCCGGCGCAGGTGATAATGTCGCCAAAAATGATACAACCGACGCCAAACGGCATCGGTTTATGCGCATATTCATTGGCGCATAAACATTTTTACTGTGTGCTGTCGCCAAAAAAAACTGCTTGGCGAGATGAAAAAGTATCCGCTTTCTTAATCATTTTTTATTATTATTATTATTATTTATTACAGTTGATCTTTTCACTCAGCAGCGAAATTTGTCAAATCGAGTTTAAAAGAAGAAAAAACTTATTTTCCTCAATAACGGACAGGAAACGTCGCTCTCCTTGGTATCCCACTGCATTGATTCTAAGACTTGATTTCTTTAATTTTGAAGTCAGGATTTAGTATCAAAACAGTGGGATATCCGATTGGAAGTATAAATTAAAAATATCTGACTGCTTTTGAGCGTTTTATAATATGTTCCAGCGGATCCGATAATGCTTCGCTATTGCTAAATTTAAGTATATATACGAGGATTTTACCATTACCAGGATGCCAGAAAAAACAGCCTAACTTAAAAGTTGGCGTAATCATCGCCAAGTTAAATGTTGACGAGAAAAGAATGTTTGACACTGGTGGACTTGCATCATACACATTATTATTTTACATTTTTAACATTAAGCGCAAACAGCTACCGACTTGTGATAACTGCGCCAACTTTTAAACTTGGCGGGTTTTGTCTGGTAACCTTGTAACGGAAAAGTACCCATATATAAATTAAGTGCAATTAAAGTTCTTTACCGTTAAAGTTATTCATTTATTCAATAAAAAGGACATGAACATTGTTGGGGTAATTGATTTCCCCCTGTTTCAATGCTGTTTAGTTTTGATATTATTTTTTATTCTTCGACTTGTTAAGTTAGTTGGTTGCACACGGGAATCGAATTTTGATCTGGATGGGATTAAATTTTTGTATTCAACATCTCGAAACAAAATGTTTTTTTTTTATTTGAAATGGAATTTAATTAAATGCCAATAAAATACAATATAATTTTATATTAAAATCTCATCAATTCTACAAATTATTAAAATCACAAAATTGTTATTTAATAACGTTAAATTTTCCAATTATCAAGCGTTATAATTTGTTTGGTTTCGGTATTTTGCTGATATATGATGTCATACGATACGTTAGGATAGTTTGGCAATTTTCTTCAAAAGGCACCAAACTTATTTCGCTATTATCGCTAACTCATACCCGATACTTTACATCAACCACTCTACGCATCAAATTTAATTTAAATCGTTATCTTAATATTTCTGGTACTATTGAGAACGAACTGTGAAACTTTCAGCGAAATCGGTCGACGGAATGAAATAATAATCGAAAGTAAAAATCACCTAATTAGTGGGTACCCGAAACATTACTTAAATAATAAAGCAACAACTCTACCTAACGGATTTCATTCAAACTACTTTCTATAGTAAGATAATTGATGGAGCTCTTGTCTTTCGGCCTTTTAATATCAATCGAATATCTGTGGACCATGGGCTTCGGCTTGTAACTTGCTCAGAAAATAAAATTTAAATATAAAATATATCTTAAAAACATTGCCTCTTGAAAATTTAAGATTTAAAAAATATAAGTAAAGACATGAAAAACATTCAGTTAAGCAAAATACTGGTAAAAATTAGAAATATATTAAAGTTATGCAATTGGTTGGAATTAGTTTTGTGTCGAGGAGAAACTTATGTGACTACCCAATCAGGGAGCAGCTTCTTGCGTTGGTAAAAATGTTCGGAACAGATTTGGAGTAGCCGACTCGAAAGTTAACTATCTGATTTGGCGAGAGCATTGTTCTAAAATGGAGCGATGTTTATAGTGCTTAACTGAGATTTTCGTTTTTATTTTCAATTTCAACAAAAAAAAAACTCTCTCAACACTTTCAGTACTATTAAGACCAAATTGTTAAATTATCAGTGAAAACGGTCAAGTTATTTTTGTGTCTCTAGGGCACACGGATAGGAACATTGCATTTTATTTATGTAGATAATAAATCCTCACGTGCGTTTTTTCTCCACCTTCAATGTTTATCATTTGTATGTTTTTCTGAAATTTATATGCAATCAGTTCAAATTTGAATAGCAAATAAATTATGGTCCCGTTTTGCTAATGTTAATGAATAGGACTCAAAATTCGGAACATTGTTTAAGATAGGAACTAACTCCCAACAATATTTTCTAATGTCACTTTCTCATAAAAAAAAAAACACAGCACGTTTTAAAAATAATTTTTTTTTAAAAAAATAACTCGAGCGGGGGATTTCATATTTCATCCAAATCGCTACTAATTTTTTTAATAAGTATTCGAATTTCAAACAATTTTGAATTGGCACACAAAATAAACAATGTAATTATTTGTCATTCATTAGGTGCCCAGATTCCCACGAAAAAGAGAATCCAGGGGTTGAAATGATCTTTAATTTCGGCCAATGGTTCCACATCACAGCTCAAGAGCTTGATTTTCTTTCACACCATAGGCCAATTTGTTAGTTGATTTGACCGTATTAATTCCAGTGAAGAAAACTTACATGCAAAAGTTTCAATTTGAAAGGCAGTACATTCTAATATTATGTCCTAATGCCGCCTTTTCCTTTAAAAAACACATTGCGTTGAGAAAATAATTCATTTTTAAAAAATTAACTCGTGCAGGAATTCAAATTTCATCCAAATTGCAACTGTTTTTTAATGAGTATTCGAATTTCGAACCATTTTGCGTTAGTACACAAAATAAATCTAATTATATGTCAATCATAAGGTGCCCAGATTCCCACGAAAAAGAGAATCCAGGGGTTGAAATGATCTTTAATTTCGGCCAATGGTTCCACATCACAGCCAAAGAGCTTGATTTTCTTTCACACCATAGGCCTATTTGTTAGTTGATTTGAACGCATTTATTTCAGTGAAGAAAACATGCATGCAAAAGTTTCAATTTTGAAATACAATTCATTCTAACATGCACCTTATCAATACAAAACATAGTCTTTAAAAAAAAACGTTTTCGGTAGATCGGAAACTACTGTTATATACAATATTTATGTGTCTGTGATATGCAATTTCTAACACACAGAATTATATATAAAAAAAGTCGTTCGAAGATAGTTTTAATTAAAGATTATATTTTTATAAAAGCTGTGTAAAACATTTTTACTTTTATTAAAAATATATATATATATATATATATATATATATATATATACATTAAAAAATTACACTTCCTTTCTTCTTCAATTTATTATTATTTACGTGTTAAAAAAACTATTTTACTGTACTTTTCCATACTGACAAGAAAAAGTCGTATTCAGTCAATTTCTTTTAAATAAATTGAATCATCAATTGATTTAATAACGATCGATATTTTTAAAATCATAAATAATTCCATAAGTTTACAATCGTAAAATTGTTCCATAGTTTTAGGATCATGAAATCATTCCACAGTTTGAGAATTAAGACGATGGTTAAAAATTATGAGGGGAGTTACATATAATCGAATATCAATTCTATGTTGGTTTAACCGCATATCCCAAAAAATCGGAGGGGACACTTGGGATATAATAGCTGTTTATTTCAATAAAATGACAAGGGTCAAATCTCACAGCTTGACAATTTTAATATGATTGGCCTTCAAACATCCAATAATTACTGATGTTCATAAAAGATTCTCAAACTCATTAATAAAAAAATGCATCTTAAGTGCTAAATATTAAATTGAATAAATTTCATTAACCATGCACATGCCAAATACATCTTTTTCCCACAAAAAGAAAATTTGAAAATTATTTTTTCAAGAACTGAAACATGTATCAAAATAACTTATTATCATTTTGAAATATTTTTTTACTTGTATGTGATATGCAATAAAATAACAGACACACACAAAGATATATACATCATTCTTTATTAAATTTTTTTAAAAAATATTCATATACTGTAGAATAAAAATTTAATTTCATCATTAGAGACAAAACATATCTTTTAAGAAATCCATCATTAGACAAAACAAAAAATTTTAAAAATCATCATGCTATGTATTTCTTCTTTTCATAATTTAAAGAGAGAAAAAATGACAAGCAGTTTCTTTATATTCATAATCCAACAAATATAGTGAGAAAGACATGCACAATTTCTTCCATTCTAAAGGTAAAATAACATTAATTAATCCTCTTATAATTTAAAGCTTCTGCTTAGCCAATTAATTGATGATGTTAAAAATACAAATAAAAGTTATATAAAAAAAGTATAACTAATAAGATTTATTAAAAGTAAATTTAAATATCTATTTTTGCATTCTCCTTCATTAATGAGGAGATATAAGTCAGTTGCAAAAAACATTTTACTCAAAATTCAGAAAAAAATATATTTCTTCATCGAAACCAAATTTACTTATTTCTGTTTTCAAAATTCCTTAGCATATTAGTCGAAGTATAGTGTTTCTTGATCAATTCATCGATCTTGTCAAGTATCAAAATCCAATCGTATCAATCGTAAATTTAAAGAAAAAATAATTTATCAAAAAAAAAAATTCTGAATAAGAAGACATAAGAAATGAAATGAAATCTATTCCAAAACAAAACAAAAAGTGAAATGCATCCAGGGCGTCGTCATTTCGAAATGAAATTTATTCTCCCACAAAATGGCTGACATTTATTCCTCCCCATATATGACAGAATTCCCACTAGAAATTCTTCTAGAGAAACCCAGACAAAACACATTTAACGATCAACCGTCTCCCTAACTTTTAAAACGAAACAAGGCATTACTCTATTGGCTACTCAATAACAACTACCTCTTCTAAACCTTGGCATGTCTTCAAGCCACTTTTTTTTCTTCTCTCTCTCTCTCTTACAACAGAGGAGTCAAAGCTAATTTTATTACACTTTTTTTATTCTAACCGGGGCGCGCATTCTTACACAGCCCCTCGCAAAACACAGTGACACGTAATTAGGCTGAGCAGGGGCTATACCAAGAACAGCTGTAATTAAAATACATCCATCACCTTCTTCCACAGGCAGCAGCGTAGAAGGTTGTACAGTAAAAAGAGGATTTCTAAATGCAAACTGTAATTAAGTGCATTCTCTTGCACCAAAACAATGGATGGGTTTTTCCAGTAAAAGAGGGAAAAAGTAAAAAGAATAATAATAATAAAAAAAAAAAAAAGGGTTAGCGAACTAAATAGGCGTTGGAAAAGTTCCTGGTTTTGGCTGTTTGCGAGTAGATTGGCGACCAATCATTTAAGAAATGTCTTTAAAGGGATACAATAAAAAAAAATATTCTTTGTTGAGGTATTGAAATAAAAATGTCAATGTCTAAAATATTCGATATATCGAATAAAGTAAAAAAGTATCTATACGTTTATTCTATGCTTATTCGTACAGAATCCCTGACATAAAAGTATTTTTTTTTTCCTTAAATATAATTTTTATAAAATACTTTCTGCACTTTCAAAGCATTAACACGCTTTATTATGATTGGTTAATTTTTTTATGCTAATTAAGTATCTTTTTGACTTTCTTCAATATATCCTTAAATGTATTTTACTTTTACCATTTTATTTTCTCTAGGATTTAAGTTGCTTAAAAACTTTGTATTACTATGTTCTATGTCATAAATGCAATCTTTAAAGAAACGTTTATAAATTAAAAGACATTTGTTTGGTTTGGTTTTATCTAATGTCGTACTAGAGAGTATTGGCAATGGCTCTTAATGTTAAACCACGCTCAAATAATATTTTCGTTTAAAAAAAATATTATCCCTGGCTCATGAATTATGTGACTAAATTGCATTTTTCTAATTAATGTCCCTCTTTTCCTAATTAATTATTTGTTATCTTCCTTCATAATTTTCATTCTTAATCGCTCGTTTTAATGGTTTTAGCATCACACTCGTTAAGAACATCCATCTAAATTTGTTCATTCTATAGATAATTAATTGCTATTACAATAATTTAAACAGATGTTTCTCGGTCATGTCGCATTATATTACAACACCAATTCAATTATTTAAATATATAGAATAATACTAATGCTATATAGTATATAACATAAGAATAACGGTTATATCTTTTAATTTGATTAAAGGAGGGGAGGGGTAATAATTTTAAAGGCAGCAATAATTTTTGATGATAATAGATTTTTTAATCGTATAATTAATATTCCCAAATTATATTCATATGTATTTTACTATAGCTATTATTTGCATAAATTATCATGCATTCAATCAAAAGTGTTTTTAATCAATAAGTAATGATAATAAAATACATACATCATCATTTAATATTAAAAATATATTTTTTAACTTCCCTCAATTCAAATTCGATAATGATTAAATCTTTCTTTAATTTGGACAGTCAGATCATAAAGAGGGGGGGGATCTTTTTTTCCCACAGTTTTTAACTGCTTCTTTGAGGAATTCACATAACGAGATGGCAATGAATGATGCGAATGGAATGTGAAAGATAATGACAATATGATGATGAGAAGGGGAAAAAAGTTTCATAATTATTTTGCTATTTCTGTCAAAATAAGTAACGAGTTGGAAGAATGTGTCAGGAACCGTTGTTGGCTTTAAGCGATGATCAAATACTTTTTACATGTCTTCTGTCAGCAGATTTTTAAAATGGTGGCAGATAATCCAAACGAATGTTTTTCTTAGAAAGAATGATAAATTAACATACATTTCTTCCATCCTGTACATACACTAATTCTCATTAATTTTAACATCCGAATTTATGTCCTCTAAACTTTCTAAAGCACAAACATTTTTTTTTTCTTTCTAATTTCATGAAAATGGTACAATGAGATTTCTATGAATTGCGGAGACAATTGAAATTATTATTTATGGATATTATTCGTAATTACTGAATTGATATTTTTTTTTTGTTCAAACCGAGACAGATTTATGGTGTTTTAAAAATTATTATTACACTTTCACGGTATATTTCTACACTTGGTTCTATTAAAAGCAAACAGTCCATAGGAATACTTTCCTTTAAAAAAAATGAAAAATTAACTTGCGTTTTATCATGCGTATTTTACTAGCATTTTTTTTTTTTTTAATTTAGTAAAAAATAGTGCATAAGGTGACAATAAATTGTGTAGATGTTTGAAATTATTGCTAATCGAGATTAATTACTCAACTGATATTTTTTGCATATTTATATTAATTAAAAATCGATATGATCTAATCGAAAGAATTATAATAATTCAATAATTACTATACTTTTGTAGTACATTTTCTAAATTTGTTTATAGTAAGAATCTGAAAATTTGAGAGTTAAAATCAAATACATATCATTTTAAAAAAGGACGATTTCAATTTCCCAAATGGAATTTATTTTGTTCGTTTAATCAGACTGACTGTTACACGTACCGAAAATCATGCTCAATCCAACTTATAACTATGTTAAAATTTCGATATATATACCGGATATAAATAAGTGTATTTTTCGTATCAATATTTTCAATATTTTTTCCCACTAATCTAATTCTTCATACCAACATTTTATTCTGATTTTTTTCTTAAAGTAAAATGTCCATTTGTAACAATCAAAATTCAATATTTGGGCTTCATATTCCTCATTTAAAAACATAAAAGGAATAAAATACTTGGCCAAGAATCGTTATTAAAGCAAAATGATCTTAATTAATCAAGTAAATTTATTTCACACTGGTATTTTAAATCGATTGATACTTCAATGCTCATCGTCTTGCCCGTAAAACAGCTTTGAAATTTTACCTACTATCATGTTTCTTTCAATATTTTAGTCTCTTACTATCATTAAATATATCTTCACATGACCATAATTGTAATGGTAATCAAAACAGTAATTAAAATATTAGCAAACTAATAACACGTGGTATTACCGATTTGATCGATTAACTTTTAGTCTTGAGAGATGTATGCTCATTTTGGATAACCAATTGTTGAAACTATTTATCCGACTTTCAATTTATTATTGTTTACTTTACTCGCATATTCGTTAAAGGTTCAAGATTAAATTCCAAACTCAGTGGAACATATTTTCATACAGTAAAATCCCCCATTACAGAAACCTGTACGAATATAAACCTACTTTTCCCTAAATAAAACATGCTTCTTTCTTATTCAGTTTCCTATTTCAATGCTAAATAGATTTTTCACATTTGTGCTTAAGTGAAAAACAGCTCTTTGTATGATTATTTCTAAACTTCCAAGTACAATATGATAAAAGTATGTATCTGCAATTTATAATATCACAAACTTATAAAAAATATTAAAGTATTTTTCTAACCTCCAAAAAAAAAATTCGAATCTGACTGCTGTTCTGTAAAACATTTAAATATCCAAGATTTCTGATTTCATAAATTTTATTTTCATCCCCCCCATGGTAACTTTTTCACATCAAGAACGAATGCTCACTGAAAATGAATTAATTATCATGAAATGACAGCAACGAATTAATTACTAAATGGGGAAGAGAGAGAGGAGTAAAGTTTCTAGTGAAATGTTTTTATTCTCCAAATCGTAATTTTCCAATTACCGACTTTATAGCTTTGACAGTTTTTTAAGCCTTCCCATCATCCTACTTTTAATATTTTCGACCAACTGCCTCTCGAAAATTCCCTCCTAGCTCATCTACCGCTGAGAATAATTTGAAGATAAATTAATAGACTGCAAAAGGCTAGCTACGGGACACCGAACGGCAAGATTTTTAATCAATAAAACTCAATTTTCTTCGTCAAACAAAACAAAAAAATACCACCGTTTGGAGAAGGCAAAAGCAAAAAGCCATTCATCTCTGCCACTGTGACAGTAACGATAAAAGATGGCGGCAAAACATTTTCTGATTAAAGCATTGAATGACAAAAGAATTGAACAAAAAAGAAAGACATCAGTAAACAAAAAAACATGGAAGAAATCCTCTCTCCAACAAAACAAAGGGAAGATGCCCGGCTTTTCAATTTCGAAGTTTTAATTTATTCATAGATTTCTAGTATATGTCATCCAAAGGTTAATTGCTATAGCTCTTTTTAATTACTGCATCTCCCACTGGGCAATGTTTGGAACAATCAAAACTTTTTTTTTTTCATCTTTGCCAGCCTTATCTGTATCTTAAGTCACCCATTCTCTGATTCTCTTGGCAATAACACAGGTTTTAATTACCCACGATTTTTTTTTTTTTTTTTTTTTTTTTTTTTGTCTACCAAAGCAAAAACGTATTATTTGTGGTTTAGTTAGCGGAGCATAAAATGCATTAAGCATGTCTTAGGGGGTAAAAAAAATTTGAAAAAAATTTTTTTTATCCACTTATACATTCCCTGACGGTATGTTTTTATTAACTTTGGAATTAAGAAAACTAAAAAAAAATTTCAATGAGCATTTATTTATTTTTTTAATTAACATTCATTGAATGATGGAATTTACCCTTGGGAATATAAAGCAGATAGCCGTTTAAATCGTGTTGAGTAATTTAATTCTTATTTACAAATCATTTTCAGTATGAATGTAGTTTGGAGTTTCTAAGCTTAGATTCCATTACAATGTATTTTCAGAAATGTAGGTATTTTAATTACTCGTTCGAAACCAATAATTGTTTTAAAATCCATCTAAAGAGAATCTTGCTCTAGAATTACTCAATGGACTGCAGTGACAGTATAAAACCTGCTTCTGAAAAAAAAGAACCTTGATATTTTATTGAATTTTCGTAAGAACATACCACGAATAAATTTGATAGGCTCATAGATGATCCTTTTTATGTCACAATTTTCTAGAAGTTTCTAGAATTTATATTTTGAGACCAAAGAAATTATTCATTCATGCAAACTCTCAATTTGTGCCTTGAATTGCAACATTTTTTTTTATTTGAAATCAATCATCCTGATCATTCGTCCATCAAGGCGCCCAAAATTAATATGTACAAATGGATAACTCAGAAATCATTTGTGGATAGAAGAATTCCGTGTATCAATATCAAAATGCAATCGAATTGAATTATGCGAGAAATATCCTTTCCGTCTTTTGTTTGCAGATGTCTCCTGAACATATTTTAAATTTCGAAACCATCTAAACGTAGTATTCGAGTTGTTTAATGTTGTTCACCACCCTGTTATATTATTTTATTTCAGTAAAGGTGAATTTTCAGTTTTCCAATAGCTCATTTGAACATTGCGTTTGGAGCAGGATTCTTAGTCAACTGCGGTAAAGAATAGTAAAAAAAAAAAAATCAAAATATAAATCAGAGATCTAGGATTCAATTTTGATCGAAATAATCTTTTTTCGTCATTTTATGTGTGTGTGTGCTAAAGAAACCAAACAAAATAAAAATGAAGCATTTGCTACCTCAAACACATATCAATAAAAGCTGTTTTAAAGCTTTTTTAAGTTAAGTTCACAGTCAGTAGAGTATTAAATAAAATATTTTTTTATAATTGTTTGTACGTTCATATTACCAAAATGTGAAATTCATAACTAAATTATTCAGGAGAAATAATTCGAAATCAAAGATTTAAAAATATCTGGTTTTGTATCGCACCTATATTTAGGAGAATTAAAGCATAAAATTTCATTACTCACACTCATAACGAGGGACTGCTTAATTTTGTTTCCAACAGACTTTGAAAATGCATCTCTAATTTAACCAATCACATATCTAATTTATTCTAGCATCTTCTTCCAGGGTGAAACCCGTTACATATTTCTTCTTCAGACAAACAAAAACATCAACTGTCATCTTCAAATCAAGAACAACTTGACATGTTTATTCGATGGCACATCTCAACTTCCGCCTGCAAGTGGAATTCAAAAGGTCTTTCTTTTTTTAAGCCTTAATTTAATAACGAATCTCTAAACTTTGAATAATGTGTCTTCCAAAACCCATCCTTAACATTTATTCTCGAAAAATTCATTTTGTAATATTCCATAATGCATTCATTTATATGCTGAGCCAAATGTTAAAAAAAAAATTCGACTCCCTGCTTAAATCGCCTGTGTGGTACTACCGAAGACAAGCATTACTTTTCAAAAACAATTTTCTTTCTTGGCAATTACTTTTTAGCTCTGTTCTGGCGCAGTTCCTCATAATTTATTCGCCAACGTCGTCAATTCCAGTCTTCTCAATGCCAAGATGGAGGGAAGTTGTAATGCTGAAAGTATAAAAACAAATACAACCCCCTTTCCTTTTTTTTTTCTTTCCGCTATCTTATTTCTTTACACTTACTCTCCCCCCCTTCCTTCAAAAACCCTTAAATTAATGTTTGAGAGATGTTATGCAAATTTCTTATCTGTTTCTCAAGAGAAGGCTTAACAACTACGGAGGAAAAAAATGTAATTTGAAAAAATTGCATAATCCAAACTAGGGCTGTAAAAAAAGGGGGGGCCAGAAATCAAATATGATTTTTTTCCCTTCCTTCTTCGATGCTGAGAATATGGTAATTACCTACAAATCTTCTGAAGATTTGGAACATATCTTACATCTTCGTATTTGCATACATTAGATAAGAGAGTTTAATTCGTCGGTAATTTGTTTTTGTCAAGAAATTAGATAACATAGTCTGGTATCCTACGGTATATGCACCAATGTCACGCCAATTCCAATTTTTGAATCGATGTTTTGTTTTGCTTTTACGCTTTTTCTGAAATAGGTTCGTTCGTTTTTTTTTTGTTTTTAATTGAGCTTAAAATTTTTCAGAGCGATTATTTGTACAAAAGTCCGTTTTTAACAGAATGCCAGTTTTTTCCCCGTTGATTTAAGCACAGATATTTTCATACGAGTTTTTTTAAATGTCACTGTACAATGAACAAATTACCAGTATATTATATGTACAGACTAAAGATTATAATAAAAAAAAATGTCTTTCAACGAAAAGAACTCTTTTATTTTTCAGCCCAACTTAATTTATCTACTATTCAATATTCATTTCATTCTCATTAACATACTAAAATTAAAAAGAAATTCGTAATTATACTTTTTACCATAAAATTGAACGCATTATTGTTCCTATAAATGGTATCATAAAATTTTTAAATCCCTCCTTTAAATTTTCTTTAATTCCTGTTAATTTAGATTTGCAGTAACTCCCAGAATCTTAATGCTGTTTTTCAGAGGGAATAGAATTCGGACTCGATTTCTGTTCTTAAGAATTAATATTGAATTCGAGAAACCCATCATACGATGGCGAACATAATTACTGTAATATCTGTTACAAAAATTAGATTTTCCTTCTAATTCTTTTTCACTGCAAAGCCTTTTGACCCTTTACACCAAATTTGAATCGCATCTTTCATTCAAAAAACACATATATTCAATTTTGAGAGAACAGTTATAAAGACTGAGTAAAATTTATTAAGCGAGTTTTTAACGTTATTTGCAACAAAACACTAAACTATTCAAGGTTTAAACTTTCATCAATGCTATCCCCAAGAAAAATAACAGGCAAAAAAATAATAAAAACAAAAATATTTTTTTGTTTCTTTTTATAAAATGGAATCAAATCTCAGTAAGTAATTAATTTGGAACCAACACTAGGATAAAAATTAATTCTAACTACATTTATTTTATAAAAAAGCAAACAGATTCAATTAATTGGAAAAAACTTGGATGGAAACTTTTTTTTAATGTAAAGATCACATAGAAACATGATGATTACTTCTTTCAGCACTTATAATACAAACATAAAATTAAGAGAATTGAATATCTAGTGAAAGTAGCCAAGTATTTAAAAAAATAATAATAATTCCTTCATTTGCTTCCTTCCATACTAAATTTTATTTGCTGGAGAAAAAAAAAATTCCCGATGATGAATTAAAAACATTTTTATAATTAATCCTTGTAATTAACTCGCTTGGAACATACCTGTTGGAAAGCTTATTAATTAAAATGAGATAGAAGAACATTGAAGGAAGTATGAAATAATATTTTTAGAGGATGATGGAAAAAAATTAACGTTTTATTAACTTTGTTCCAAAAAAAATTGAGGATTAACAAACTAATTTATATGCATAAAGATTAAAAGGTATAAATAATGTTTAACATTTTTCTCAAGTTTAAATTCATAAGATATTTCTTTTAATTTGATAATTATTTAAATTTCATTACATTTTTTTTAAAAAAAATTCACTTATAAGTAATTTGAACAGAAATTGAAATACAAAAATATACAATTTATATCTCTTTAGCGCAAAATTATAATTTTTATTCACCATATATCAACACACATAAAATATGAATTTCAGAAAATTCAAAATAATTTTTAAACAAAAAATTACTTAACATTTAAATTTTTTCAAAATATTTCAATACTTTAAAATCCTTACTATATCTACAAATTTTAATATTTTTGTACATTTTTTTTCTCAATTTCTTCAAGTGTTTCACACACTTCCATTTATGGGTTTAGCTTATCCTAAAATTATTTATAATTTAACAATTTTATCTCAATGAGGCATTACGTAAAACAGTGAAAAAACAGTTATATCTAATTCGTGGAATTTTGAAGAAATAATCTTAATCCTCATTCCATTCACAGAATTATCGAGCACATTATGCAAAACAATCAGAAAACATTTTAAAACTTTAAATTGATAACAAAAAATCCCTTAGCATTTCAAAGATCATGATAACCGTGAAAAATAAAAAAAGCAGATAAAAGGCAGTTTAAACTTTTGAAAGTCAATGATATGAAATAGCACACTATCAAGGAAAATACAAAGAACTTACTAAAATACTGTAGCTAGAGCAATCGAAATTTTGAACACGTTCTTTAAAAAGTAATAAATTGTTTTTGGTTTTCCCCCCTCATTTTTGGGTGTGTCCCTTCAACAATAACTACAACAAAGATTACACAGATGAAAACGAAAAATATTGTAAACAAAATACTGTAAAAAATCAATCTACCATCAAATATCTACAAAAATTTTGTAAATCACAATCAAACATCTGTAAAAATATTATAAAAAATTTATTTCAAAATATACTTATTTATACCTTTTTACGATGATTATATGTTTAATTGTTTTGTAAATGTTTACACCAAAACATTGAAAGAACTTAAATTTATTTATATATATATATAAATTAATTTGATTCGTGTTTTAAGATTTTACAGCTTTTGACAAATACATTGCATGCACTATATTATATAGCTAACAAAAAAAAATCACATCTCACACTTAAATATAAAATATATCTACAAGTAAAATAAAAATTATTATATAAATCTTAAATAATACTAAACCATATTCATAATAATCAGCAGAAAATTTCCTTCAATATTTAAATATCAATAGGAAATAAGTAAATAACATTGCTGAAATTACATGTACGCTAGCAACAACAAGTTGTGGAAGTTATTTTAAAATATATTCTTTAAAGAAATTTTTAATAGAAACATAGTGTTTTATAAATATACAAATGATTTTATTAAATTCATAAATGGAATTTCTAAATACAAATATAAAATACATGATTAATACCATATTTATAATAAGGCAAATACAACCTAAAAAAAGTAATGATATATTTTTTTTTTTTTTTTTTTTTTTGTTTGTTTGAAAATTGAGGCTAGCGTTATATCCTATTTCTGTACCAAAATAATTGTCACATCTTAAGTGTTATACTTTAATCTAAATGAAGATACAATAAAAAATAACTCTTCATCAATTTACAACATTATAAAACTGAATAATTGATTGTCTATGGTTAGAAATAAACAAATTAATTTTTAAAAAAACTTAATTTATGTAAATATTAAATAAAACTTCCTTAAGAGTTATTTTGTTTATCAATGTGGTAAACGAGATTGAATTACTTATTACTTATAATTAAAATTATTTAAATCATCTTACTTTTTAATTCTTAATATAATAAACATTAGTTATTCTAAATATTAAATAAAAATTGCTTAAAAGAGTACTTCATGAACGGGGGTGAACGAGTGAAATTAACATTCTTGGAACGTTTCACTCCGTCAACACTCCATACTTCTTTACATTCCATACAACTCTTTAAGAAGATATGGGAAGTAAGGAAGCACGGAATCCAAACAGAGCTCAAAGTTTCTCCTCTCAAGTCATGGCATCTGTAATCCTGCAAATAGAACATTAGATTATTATCCTCTTGCTCTATATCATTTGCTTTTTTTAGCAATTAAATACTATTATAAATTTTACTAATGAGACATTATCAATAACTGTAATGAATAAAAAGCAATCAAACTATCAGTTATTAAAAAAAAAAGTTATAAACTAGGTTTCTTGTTCAAAATGTCTGATTAATTCGTACTATGACGCGGATATATTCAATCAGCCAGAAACTTGATGACAATTACAATCTGTAACTTTTATTCCCTATTACTATAATTTTTCCTAAGAAATGAGAGGGGGAAATGTCTAAGAATGCCAAACTACAGAAAATTGATCTAAATATTTGCTCTAATATTTTTCGGAGCACAAAAGAGTAAAGTTTTTCATTCAATTTTTTTTCATTCATAAGCCACGAAAATAAATAACTTTTTGAATCAATTGATCCAAATCTTAAAAGTTAATTAAGAATTACACTAGTTAGCAGCAAAATCAGTTTACAAAATACCGTGGCGCCATCTGTTGTCATGCTTTTTTACTCACATTATTGGTGATTGTAACAAAATAAAATTAAATGATTAAAAATTTCACATGAAAGTTACACAAAATTCAGATCAAAGCTAAATAATTTCTTGTTTGAAATTTCGACCAATCTGCTTTACTTTAATGCACCCAGTTTTCAAATGAAAAATTTATGTAACTGAAACATCCCTATAATTAACACATAAACATCAAATTACTATAAAGTGAACAAAGAATAGCAAGTATAAGACACTATAATTTAAACAGAAACTAAATATAAATTTTTAACAAAATACAATTTGTAAAATTGTTGCACTTAGAAAAAAGAAAAGAAAAATGAAAACTGAAAACATTCTAAATTATTAACATTATTAGTTGGGGAAGTTTGTTCCAGTCAACGACAAAATGGTTATCAGAGCTCTCTTCAAAATGTTATCCTAGGGCGTGGTGTGGAAGTTGGGAGATGGAGGTGTCAGCTCTGGTGTCGTCCTCGTCATTTGACGGAGGTTCAAAATTATGAGGTCCATCCACAATAGCCCTCGTGTTGCTTCTAGTGCGTTGTTAATAAAACCACTAACTCATTCAAAACGATATCGTAAGTTTTTGAGCATTTGTTTGATGCCTGTTTCCACCAGTAAAGATCTTGATTTTCCAAAAAAAAATATCTCAGAAAAATTTTATCGTAAAAGTTTTTTCCTTATATGTTTGATGTCTGTTTTTACCAGTAATGAACTTAATAATTAATGTCATAGTAAATTTCTTCTAAATTTTTTATTTTTAAAAAGTTAGCACCTTAAATGGCGAAATATATTCTTCGCAATGCATTTTTGATAACAATTATGAAATTATTTCTTTCGTTTAATTTTAATTTTCTTCTGCAAACCTTTTTTCATCTCTGTCTCTTTCACTTTAAAGTTATTACTACTATTGAAAGAATAAGAATAGTGTCAAATATATTTAATATTTCAAACTGTATGCAGAATTGCTAAGTATTATTTAGTCTTCTACTCAACAATTAGATTTGCATTTGTAGGGACTGTAAAATGTATAAGTAGTTCTCAAATATGAATTAAACATTTTTCGGCAACATTTAAGCAAGAAAAAATTATTTCATCTGTCGAAATTTTAGTGATAAAGGCTCTCTAATTTTAAGTTAAATAACAATTCGATATAGATACATTATATCTTCTAAAATAGCACATTTGACAGAAATTACATGCAGAATCACATTCTGCTGGAATTGAAAAAATATGATAGAATCAAGTAAGCATTACATCCAAAAGAATTTTAAAAAATTATATAAATAATTCTTTAATGGATAATTATCTGAATTGCTTTAAAATACAAATTTCCTTCTGTAACTCTATGAGGAAATTCTTAATATAATCACAACTTTAGATATATAAAATGATAAGCAATCGAAAATTTTTAAACGAAATGGGGTCCTAGTGTTTTATCAACATAACTACTGTAAAAAGATAGCATTCGTAGTGAAATACCTAGCATATTCACGCGGTTTGTTTCAGAAAATTCGAAGAAGTATTATTGTGCATGTGTGACATGCTATAACCACCAAAATAGTCTTTACTCTCTAACCGGGGCTTAGAAAATTCCTCCAAGTTTCCGTAGTTTGTTGCAGTTTTTCAGACATTTGACTGTGATAGTAAAAATATTCCTTTCACGTAAGAAAATTTATCACTTTTTTTTCTTCTGAAGAACCGTAATTGTTGCAGTTGCCTTAGGACAAACAAACACCTAAGAGTTATAGGTTACTAAAACTGAAAAATAATTCTGTTCAATTACGGTTCAAATAATTCTGGTTAATTATGATTCAGACATTTTCCATAACTTGCAAATAAAAATTTTCCAAATGAAAAATTACTGTTGAATCTACGAAATCCATTTTTTCCAAGTTTCTTTCAAAGTTGAGAAATATTGTGCCCTTGAACGGAACAAAGTGTTCTTTCCTCTTCAATGTTCACACCCAATCCAAATTAGATGTAAAATGATCTCAGTTAAATTCGTGTATCAACTTAATTTTCCAGAACGTTCATAAAGTACAGAAATTTACACACCTAAAGAAAAATATATTACATCAAAAGCAATTTTTTATCCCCATTTCGCAAAAAACATAAATCGATTCTTCTAATAAAAAGCCGTAAACCATTTTATCCGCCACCAAAAACACCTACACAGATTTCCTACAGAACATATCATCATTTCCCAATCCATCCCAGGAAGAAGTAAAAATATTAACCAACAATTTTCAAAAAAAAAAAAAAAAAAAAAAAAAAACCCGAACAACAACCCCTGAAAACAATTTACCCGAAATCGACCAATGGGACGGCAGGGCCGTTAACATCCAACGATCGTCATGACATCAGCCCCTTCACGTCATCCTCATGATCAGTTCTAATTATCTTCCGGCATTACTTCATGGCAACTACAATCAATAACATCACTACTACCTACACACAGAGAGATAGGACGACCAGAAAACTTGTCATCCCGTTCCACCAAGACAGAAGGAAGGGCAATTTGTAACGAGAATCATCCGCGGCTTTGTAACGGCCGCGGATAAATCTGACAACGGTTAGTCAATTTATAGCGAGTCCCACAAAAGATATAGGGAAAGTTGTGGAAGATTATTTATTCTTGCTATCTATCATATTGCGATTAAAGTTGTGTTGAGGAGTTTTGCTGAAGAGATCATTTATTTCCTGGTGAACAAGAGACATGCGCCAGCAAAAATGTACGGGTAAGAGAAGTCCACAAAGATGTGTGCCTGCCATGTGTAATGATTTACTCGAGTGATATTTTAACTGGAGCATTTTATTTTTAAAAGGGTGCTTGAAAATAAACTTGACAGAATGAGAGGTTAATTATTTTCCGAGCAAACGAGAAGTATGTAATTCAGGAATTAACACGAAAGTTAACTTTCGCGCTTTTAACTGCAGAATAGATAAGTTTCTGGAGTAGAATACGTTTTAAGATATTTTCTCATATCCTTTAAAGAAAATATTTTGAAGAATTGTACGATCCCATACGATGCGAAGTTTGTTCTTTCAAGAAACTAAGATCTCAGGAAAATTAAATTTAAATTATTAAAATAACTTAAAAACTTTTAAGTCATGCTCACAATTTATACAAATGTAACTTCCGCTTACTTTCAGTTCATTATAATTCATATAAAAGTAATTAAAGTTACAGTTAGAGGTAACAAGAAAACGTAACTAAAAATTCTTTCTACTTAAAACCGTTGATAAAGTTTAGCAGTGAACATAAATACAAAGAGCTGAAATCTTTCAAATACTTTAAATGTTATTTGATACCTAAATGAGTTAAAAGCTTGTTTTGAAATTTTGTAAGATTCTCATATACAACATTAAATATACAAAAAAAGAAGTCAAGAAAATATTTCGAATGCAATTCTATAATTTATGATAAATTGTAATATGCTCGTACATTCACAACAAAAGTGAAATATATATGCAGAAAAATATCGTTGATATTAAAATTGGATTAAAAAATTAATTACCAGTCACGATTCTGTATTATAGAATTGATCAAAGCAATGTAACAGGGATTAAAATTATTAGATAAAATTACGTCCTATTACATTTTAATTTCATATGTCGCAAATAGTAAAGTAAGAGGATGAATATATTGTTACAAATACTTTTCCAACGTTACAACAAGTAGAAGATATTGAGGCTGACGACATTTCGATTTATTTTTATATTATTAGAGTAAGAGAAAAAGAACGATTATTTTTATTAAATCGATTTTTTTACACTGAACCTAGAACTTATACATTGCATTTTGCTTTTGTTCACACTCTGAAAAACGAAATTCAAATGTAAAGATTAAAGAACTGAACAATAAAGAATAGAAATAATCTAAAACAAAAATATATATTATTTATTCATTTACAGTATTCGAAAAGTATTCTACCATCATGAAATGAATATAAAAATATTTTGAAAAATCTAAAGGTTTTGAATGGAAAATATTTTCACAGTTAACTCTATTATAAAATATGCTAACTATTTAACAGAAAAATATTTTTTTTTTTTTTTGCTGTAAATTTTTGCACTAAACAACCCTATATTTATGAAATTACAATGCTTTTTAAACAATATGTTTCATTACAAAGCTTGGCTCAACAGTATCACCTTAGAACTTCTTTTACCATTTTCCCATTTAAACACAAAATACGTTTCAACTTTCGCAGTCACAACAAAATTATAATTAAAGTTAGATAAAAAAAAAAAAAAAACCTAAGACATTTCATTAATAAGCACTGCTACAGAAAAATCTTGAAAGGATGTAAACGAAACTATAAACTAGCATGTATATGACTTACGCTACAATTTGAAGCACATTGAACGATGCTGAAAAATATTCGTATCACAAAACTTAAATTTCTGGATAGCTCCTTTTACATTTCTTTCGTAAATTCGACCGCGTCTTTTGAAAGCACATGTACAATCTCTTTACAAGTGAAAAATCATACTCAAGAGCAAACTGTGTTCTAAATGCACCTTTCATCAAGGTTATATACCGTCTAGTTGTAATCCATCGAGTAACGATTACAAAATATTTTAACCTAAGTCCAGGTCTTAGATCGTTACGTAAGGCTAAATAATAAAGCACTCACCAACGCACCAAGTCGATGACGAACCATAAGGAATCCATCAGCCATGTGCCAGAGGAACTAGAAGGTCGTCGATGTACCGAGCAAGAGAAGAAAGAACCAGCTTCAGCCCTACCTGTACTTTTAATAAGTCCTTAAAATCTGTACTCGGGAATGCAGCCAAAAAGGCCAAAGGAGCCAAAGCCAGGCCCAACATGCCTCTTTGGGGTTCATACTTAAAGTGGCTGGTACGCGTCGCAACCCGAAAGCAAAGGGAACCCGAGAAGCTCTGCAGTCCATATATGGAGCCAGACGACCAAGATACCGCGGGGTGGAAAAGAAGACATCCCAGAGTGCAAAACGAGAGACCCTGGACGGGGATGCTACTTTTAGTTCCTTTTCCGCAAAAGATTCTCTATAAATAACCAACTTTCCGGTCGGCCCTTTGGGTCTTTTAAGATCTCCAGCATAGCATTCCCTCTCCTATGTAGAGGAACGTGCAGATCTCTTCTCTGCGACTGGGGGTCTCCCCCCTCCAGACTTGGAGAGGACAGAAATGGATTTTACTGAACACATCTGGTTTCACTTTTTTCCCTATCCCCCCCTTGCGTGGGTGAGGGGGTCGTTGTAAAAGTCATAACTGGCCTCATCATCAAAAACAGCTGGCTCAGACATTTTTTTCTTCTTCCCCCTTTTCCATCTTCCCCTTTCTCATCTGCAGGGGTGTGTTAGGATGGTGGAAGGTCAAGTACCAAAGGGGCCTCAGATTACACAGTTCAACCCCTATCTTAAGCCTAGAGGGATGGAAGGTTAAAAATGGAGGGAAAGTCATTCATTTTCCAATTTTCCCTTTCTAATTTTTTTTTTTGTGTGTGTGACCATACTTGTATTCTGAATCACTGATACTAGCCACTTTTGTAACATTAGTCCGATAACGATTGAAATGAATGCACTTAAACTGGGGATTTTTGATAAGTTCTTTGCCAATCGAACCTCATCGCTAGAATTCTCTGTTCAGTGCTTTTTGCTAGATACGTATAATAGACGAGTGTTTTATTAATCAATGTCTAGTATCTAATAGATTAATGTGCATTTACATACACGACAAAGTTACAAAAGATATATGTAAGATTACATTTTAGCCAATCTCCTTTTCATGTTTCACCCTCGGTTCATTTCTTCTTTTAAAATAGCAACCAAAAACAGTAGAATATTTCAGGAAATACTTCAGAAATTCTGTTTCCGAAAGTAACTAATTATTCATAATTAATAAAGAACGGTCTTCCGGAATACAGAATATCTTCACATGATTTATCACCGGAAGTAAACTGTTTAAATTATTTATGCTCGATATACTTTGTTAAGACATGTGTATCCCAGATGGTGCACACATGTACAGAAAAGCTTTTTCGGCCCATGAATATGGTTTTAATTAGTTTCACGAACATTATCGGTTAAACTAATTTTAACACAAATATCTCTAAAAAATATACTTCATAACTAACTTTGGCTTCATTAAAGCATTTAAAAATCTGTGTAATAATATGAGACATTTCCAGCGGATACTAATGCAATATTGTAAGAATTATTTTAAATATATATTAGCAACAGTTTTCTTAAAATATATTTCTAGTTTATTACCTATGTATCTGATTACTTAAAAAAAAATGACACGTATAGATAGTTTAAAAAACTTTACTTATACTTCGAAGAAGAAAAATTAAATTATTAACTACTCAATTTAAAAATAACTAATTTCTTAATATATTTCCAAAAATAATTATAATCTTAAAAAATGCAATACATACAGTACAAATAAAAAGCAAAATTAATCTCTCGTTCCGTCTTTGGAAACACACCAATCTTTCTTAATTAAAATAGTTTTATAATAAATAATATTACTTAAAAAGAACTCAGCTTACATGAGCCTCGGAATTAGATATTTTCCAGTCGTGGTTTCACTCAATCCTAACAAAAAAAAAATAATGATAAATGGTAATTATATACATATCGAATTTCAGACACTACATAATTAAATATTAAAAAACTATACTTCCGTTTTTCGAGCTGTGGCATGATTGCTAGATGAATTCGAAATAATAATTTACGGAATGAAAATTCATTCTTTTACTTTTCTGAAATGAATACTTTAATTTAATTCGGGGGACACTGAGACAGAATTCATAATGCATTAAAAATAAACAACTAAGTGCTTTCTGCGGATTTCGATGAAAATTAAATTATACTAGTGAAGATGATAAATTGTATTCAATTTAGATTAGCATACGAACCGATTTTCAAAAAATTGTGCAGTTTCATTGTATAATTATATTTTTTAAAAACCATAATAGCTTCCTATTCAATCATAAATAATAAAAGATATGGATTCTTTTAAGAATTGATTTGCTCCCAAAGAATTCAATGATTTATACATTCTGAATTAAAGTGAATAATGTAAAGATACATTTCTATTCTAAGAAATAACTCTTTTCTGTATCTAAACTGTGTAATTTTTTAAAACTAGATTCGTGATTAAAATGGTTATTAACACAGACAATTTAACATTAATTATATTTAATATTAAATACTTAAAAATTAAGTTGGAAGTCTCGCAAGTCATGTTAAATCACAGGCTCAAAATTGCTAATGAGTTGGTTATGAAAAGAAAAACACACTTATATTTATGTCTTGAACTTATTGAAAGTTCTCTGAAAAAAACAAAATAATTCTTGCTATGACTTCAGAAAAAATTACCAACTACAAATAATAAGTGAAAACTACATAATTTCCTGAAGATGGTGATAATACATATATTTTTAAGACAAGTTGAAAGTATCGCTTATATGAAAAAATATCACATGTGTTGAATAAGTAATAAATTTTACACTCAGTTATTTGAAAAACATTAACCTGTAACGTAATTAATCTTAAATTACATTTAAAAATAAGCAAATGTAATCGACACACACACACATATATATATATAACATGATTAAAAATTAAATAAATTTTCTAATATAACTTTCAATAAATTCTAAAAATAAATAATTCTAAAATAAAAGATAAAAAAAATGCGTCCTGAATCAATTTTTAATTTCTTCTTAAAAATTAAATTATCAATGATTCTGCCATATAATTAAAACTGAACAATTGAAAATAGAAATCCAAATTAACTTACATAGCTTCGCATTTATCAAAAAAATTTCGTGATTTATAACTTTGTAGGAAAACTAAGCTGTAAAAAAAAAAAATTCTGATTTTAAACTATTTTAAAAGGTAATAAAACTTAATTAAAAACGGTTGTTTAATTGATTACGACAACTGAATTCCAAAGATTTGTTAAATAATTGTATTTATTATCAAAATGGCGAAGTTTAAACTTATTTCATTTCATCGATTTTGAAATTTTTTATGATTCAAAATTATAGTTTCAACTTAAGGTTTATATATATACATCTTGAAATTCTCAATTTTTTAAAATGTCTTTCTGAAAGCAAAACTACTTAATTCATAGCAAAATTCAACACATCATTATTTAAATGAATCTTATTTACGAATTTAGACTTCTATACCTATTATATATGTCTATTTTAATTTCGAACATTTAAAGCTTCACGACGTAAGTATGATTGCAAAATATGGTGAATGCACAATATCTTACTCTCAATCTGATATTAAAAAATGATCTGATGAGAAATCGTAAATCCAGGGCAAATTGTTTGACCGACTAAAATACACCGGATCTATCTAGAGCTAACCGGATTTTTACAGAAAATGACTGCTTACAAAATGGATTGTCGATTTGTATCTTTGTTTTTAATTCTTAACGACTTATTTGGCATGTAAAATAATGTAAAGTTCGTTCTATCTGATCATGACTCTTAAAGAGTTTAAAATCATTCGAAAAAACAAGGTGATACAATGGTTTTTCAAGATAATTCTTTTTTAATTTAAAGCATTTTATGGATTTTAAGAGACATTTTGATTTATGAACTGATTGTTCTTGTATTAGCTCTGTGTTCAGTAGAAAAATCTCTAACTACAATAGTTTTATTTAAAAATCACAACTCGTAAAAGGGAGAGTTCTTCAAAAAACTTTAGATTAAATACTTGACATTCAGTACAAACTTCAGAAATCACCTCTGTACTTCTGAGACAAGCTATATTTCTATTCAGCTCCAAAACCTTACGAGTATACTCGTAAATCTGAAAGTACGAGAGAGAATCGTTCATAGTCGTATTATCATTCAAATTATCTCACAAAATTGATTGCTAAATGCACCATATCAATACCATTTCTGTGGAATAGGGTATTATTTTTTTTTTTGTTCTTTTATTGTTATTATATGTAACTATAGTTAATCCTTAATTATGTAAAATGATTATTAAAAAAAAAAAATTAAATAGATATAATCTTCCGAGTGTTTTAAAAAACAAACGTGCAAGAAACAAAACTGATTGATATTTTGGTCTCCTAACTGCGATCTTAATTTTCATACAAAATAGTCCTACTGTGGAAAAGGCTCTTTTAAATTCCACATTTGTTTTTTTAATAATTATTTTAAGAATCGTACAAATTTTAAAATATTTCTTCCTTGTAGTTTCCTGTCGAAAATACTCTAGTTTTCTTAACGATTTTATTAATATGTATTTTGTGACAGATGCGGATTATTATGTTATATCTCTGTTTTTGTTTTGATCAATAAATTAAGTTTCTTTTATATAGATAACACAATCGTAGATATCAAAGGAATTGTATATACTGAAATTTTCGGAATCAGTAAAATATATTACTTCTGTTTCAGTATAGCTATTCGTAGTATGTGTATCGCATTTATTGTTCAGATGTATACGTTCAATCCAACGATTTTATTTTTCATTGTAATTTTTAATACCCGATCCTGTGATTAAGTGCAAAACAGGTAATTATAATTATGTACGTAATTCACCGAATAACCGATAACAATGTGAAGCTGAAATATGCAATTTAACAGTAAACCGGTATAGTGTAGTACTTAATTACAATTCTACTAAAAAAGATGAACAGATTCACATTAAATATTATGTAGTTTCTCTAATTTCTCATTCGAATATACATTATACATAAGAATCCCAAAAGATAGGTGAAAAGATTTACGTCTATTCCAAAAAATGCATAATGTACTTAAACAACAATTTTTTGTTTAAATCTATAAATCAATGCCAAACAAGCATTTATTTGTACAATCTATGAATTTATACCGAGCATGTAGAGTTTGTACAATCTATGAATATGCACCGATTACATAAAGTTTTAAAATTTATGAATTCATACTGACTTGTTTATGATTTTCTAGTTTATGAACAAGAAAGAACACTATAAATCGTAACTTAATAATCTCCAATACCTAGGATAATGACATGGGAGTACAATTTCCAAAAATCTACAATAATTTTCCAAGATTCAAAATTTATATGATTACAAGAAAAAGACACTGCGCATGCGAAATTACTTTTATTGGAATGCCACATTAAATTTCATAAAGAGACACCGAAAAAATAATTCGAAGGATCGGGCCCGTTGCTAAATTTGATTTTGGCATGGTATCAATTCATGGAGTTCACTTGTTACTTGTTCTTGCAGCTGCATGATAGAGTTGGCTTCATTTCAGCAACACCACGGCAAACTTTTGTGTAATCGATCAAAATCGGGATTTTTTTTTTCACTTAAAAAATTGAAAAAAAAATTACAAACCCTTTAACATTTTAATCACTGTAGTGAGAATAAAATCAGTATAAGCTGGTAGGAGGAGAAATAAATTAATGGCAGATTTCAAAAACATTTTAAACACACTTAAGTTCATGTCCGAGACAATATGTCGAGGAATTAATTGACAATTTAAACCATAAATACTTTACCCAAATTTTAAAAAAAAAGTTTTAGTATTAATGTCATATTCCGATTAAACAAAGTTATAATGGGAAGAGTATTTTAGTACACTATATACACATATAATATATATATTCACATTTAGGTTAGAATAAAAAAAAATTCTGTGCAGTTGAAAATGTTTGAAAATATCTTGAACCTAAGTGAAAATATTTAGTTTTTCTTGAAGATTTTCCAGTTTTATGGTGAATATACCCCTTCCCTTTTATTTATGAAAATTCTCCGATTTTTTTTTTTATCGAAAATTTTACAATTACTTTTACGAATACTAGAAAAAACATTTTAGTCAGAAAAGGTCGGCTTTCACATCGTTTTCCAGCTCTCTTTTTTAAAAAAATATCGCATAAAGCTACAATTACTCAGCTTAATCTCAGCTTTAATGTAATTAAAACTTAGTTAATCAAATTATAATAATAGTATTTTACTAATTAACTAATCCGTTCTTTTTTCGTGTTTTTTAAGAAAAACATTTTCCGATGTATTTTCGTAGACTATTTATAAGACACAAGAACTTGCGAACAGCATTTTAAAATTTTTGACTCAGATTTGATTATATCTTTCTCTTATTTAACTTTCTATATGCGGGATTATTTCTTATAACTCTCCTTCCTTTGAAGTTAGAATTCTTCGAATCTTAATATGATTTTCGAAAATTATTGTGTATATCGTTGTGTTATTTATATCGATTTTATCATTTAATATCGATGTATGCCAACTCTAAGGCTTGTCCGGAAGTCTAACTATATATTTAGCAAGATAAGGACACTCTAGATCGTTAATTATACATGAAGTAGAGTTATCCAATCATGAATTACTTTTAAGCGAGGTTAAATTTTATGACATGACGTTACATATCCATTCCTCTTAATCAGTTCAACAATCAGTAAAACAGTTTTAATAGAATTCTAGTTATTTAGTTAAATATAATTCCTTCCACATGTTTCTTATCATCGAAGCTATTCTAAAAATAATATATAAAGTCTGCATTTGCTTTATGTTTTCGCCAAACGTCAAAGAACCTGAACCAAATTTGGTAACATATTTTCACAAAGAAAAATATCCTAAACTATATATATATATATATATTCGTGAAGCTGTAACATATGCGTACGTTTAAGAAATTGCATCATTAAAATTTAGAACAATTCAATAAAAACGCAATATTTCGCTTTAACTTGTACAGTTTAACCACTTTTGGCATTGAAGAACACATGAAAAACATTTTCTATCAGAAAAAATGATGACCTTAACGGTTTGATGGTCAGTCTCGAACTCAGGGCCGGCGTTGTTTCCGTCGAGTCATGAGTTCGAGTCCGAATACCACTAGAGAACCACTGCGTAATGGGTCACATGTGTTGCGACTTAGATTCCTCCAATTTGGAGAAGGAGGAAATTTGGAGAGGGAGGTGCTAACTCAAATGACGTCCTTGTCGCTTAACTGAGGCTCAAAATTTATGAAGGTCATCGTCAATAGCCCTCGCGTTGCTTCTCAGAGTGATGTTCATCAGCATTCCCATCACAAAAAAAAATGGACTCAATTAGTTAGAAATAAGAAATATAACAAAAATATGCTGCTCTCTACAGGATAGTGAAGTCGGAAGATTGTATAAAAATCGGAGCATATGTCAATCTAAAAGTGTTCCGAATTTAAGTCTTATTGTTTAGAAATACGCCAAAACAACTTTAAAAATAGGACTAAGCAAGAAAATACTTCTTCAGGTATTCGGAGATAAATATATATCATTATATTATTCTCCGAATCATATCTGTTACAGCCCAAATAATATTTACTTGAATACAATATGCTGTGCCTTTCGGTTTTTATACTTCAATATGGCACAAATTTGCAATACCGAATTTTAAACTGACTGAGACGCCTTCGAAAAGAAAAAAAAATGAGCTTATTTTATACCAAATTTAGCCTCACTTTTTAAAATTAACAGTAATGATTTACACATTTTTATGATATTGAGACATTTTTATATTTATGTACCTGTTTATGAGTCAGAATCCCAATTATAAAAACAGAAGCAATTATGTAAGATCAATTGATAACCAATAGCGATATTTGCATTTGTAAATTAATTCCTTCCTTTTTTACGTACATCTTTCGTAAAATATACTGCATTTAGAACTTTAAAAATTTTCTGAGAACTTATAAACGAAACATTCTATACACTGAACATAATTATAATTTCAAATATTGAATTTTATAAAATCTAAAAAAATTTAAATCTTCATTCTAATTCTCCATACTTTTCATACAAATATAGTGCCGCACTTCAAATTTGTGAGTGCGTATTTGAAAAAATTATGTTCATTGTAAAGGAAATTGCCTCATTTATAATGTGAAAAATATCAGCACTGAGAATAAAATGGATTTTCCCCAGAATCTTTTTAGATATTTTCCTCTATAGTATATGGAAAGTTTCTTTACAATTTTAAAATTCAATTTTAGAATTTTCTATTCGTAAATTCTCAAAAATAATATATTTGCGCATTCAACAGAAAGCACCCTCTATATTTAACAGCAAATTTTTTAAAAAATAAAATTTTTGATGCATATTAAATGTCTAGGTTGCCTTAAGGCCATAGTAGTACAAAATGTATGTTGGAAATGATTCGCTGTTATTTTTATTCCTTTATTTAATATAGTTTAATTCTGTTCTGTTTATTCCATTTCGCCCAGCGAACCAGTTATTTTCAAACCTCGGTTAAAAAATATCGGAAGCTGCATCTTTGAGTTTTATATATAATGCTCTTCTCAAATATGTTACAGTGGAAATGAGAGACAGATTTATAAGCAGGAGACATTATTGTACTTCTGTTATTGCCAATAACGGCGAATTAAATTGAAATTATTCGAGTCTGAATTCAGATTCAGACATTAATTAACGAATCATTTGTATGTAACTAACATTATATTTCCTCTACTTTTTCAGTTGATTACTTGGCCCCTCAAGTAGAGGTTTATTTTAATTAATTCTCTCAGGCTCATAATTTGTATATATTATAGTATATATTAAAGTTAAAAAGAGAGAGAGATTTAGTTAGAATAGTCTCGTAGAATTCGATAATTTGAATGTAGTTAATCTAATAACAGTTAATTCTTATAAAATGCATTTTACTAATTTACATTCTCTTTTCAATACAAAAGCTTGGGACCTATATTTATGTGTGTGTGATCATTTTTCTTTTTTGATTAATTTTAATTTCAATCCAAATTCATTCAAATCAACCTTCCCTCATTGAATCTACTTTAGTTCTTAAAAGTAGAGAATTATAGAAACTTGTTATAAATACTCGTGTTTTAACCGTTATCGGCCTTCTTTTCCTAGACTTCTTACGTTACATTAATATATAAATAGCTTCGTATATGTTCGTCTTCCATGAGTATAAATTCTGCATGTAAATTGACGTAAACATAGAAAAAAGCAACATTAATTGGATAAAGTCCCTGAAGCGCCTTCACAAGAAACCATGACTATATCCAAGTAATAGAATTTGCTTCTTTTAACTTAAAATATATGTGTGTGCGTGCGTGCGCTTTCACGCGCGCGTGCGTGTGTGTTTACAGAGGCGGATCCAGGAGGTGGACACGGGGCAAGTGCCCTCCCCACTGTTATTCAGCACACACAAAATAACATACCTGAACAGGAAATCCCAAACAAATTTAAAGGCATTTATTTTGTTGTTTTACTTCAAAGTTGTTTGTTGTGTCCAAGCACAGCACTCTAATGGAAAACAGCCTTAAAATTTTGAGGTTACAGCAAAATATGTCATCTATTTATTATTCATAGATAATATTGGCCCTAATATTGGTACAAATTATTTACAGAGAAAGTTATAATTGTGTATTTTCACATGTAAGATGCACACAAAAACAATAAGAAATTTTTTTTAATTCTAACTTTCACAAAAAACGCCATGCATAAAACATGTTTTTTGTAACGGCAACGGCTTGGGTACTTGTTTAAAATATTATATTTACTCTTCCATCAGAATCCAGTTATTAAAATTTTCAGTAATGTAAATGTTTCTTTCCGAAATTAAAATTAAATTTTCAGCAAAATTGAAGGGATCAAGTTTTGCTGGAAACTTAATTTTAAATACGGAAAAACATTTCAATTATTATACACTTCAAAAATTTAATTTTGATATGAGGGTGAATTTAATGCTAAAAAATAGTAAAAATCAGAATAGGAAAATACTTTTAAATTTGTTGCTCTCTGCAGCAATGGTTTTCAAACCGCGGACAGCGGCACATTGGTGCTCAGCGAAACAACTTCAAGTATTCCGAGACAAAAAAAAAAAATCAAACACAAAATTAAAAATTCTTACAAAAGAAATAATTATGGATTATAAAATTTTTTTATGAGATTGTTATCCACAAATAGAACGACAATTAAACTTTCAGCTATATAAGCGGTATCGTAAACTTAATACCCACAAAACCGTTATGAAAAATGACGTCATACACCAGATCAAGTGATGTAGAAAAACCATGCGTTACGTCACAACGACTGTCAGGAAAGGGTCGAATCGGAATTTTTCTGGATCTCTGTCAAAGACGAGACAAAGGCCTTTTTTGCCCTAGCCAAAAAGGCGCGCTATAAGTACATGAATATTTTCCCGCCATTTCTTTCAGAAACAATATACTTTCAATGATGGTTAATATTAAAACAAAGAAAAGAATGAGCCTGGGAATTTAAAAGAGGATGTACAAGTCTTTTATCATTTTTATTCTTCCCAATAGTGAAGAAATCTTCCAAACTCATGTAGTTCATTAAATCTGAGAATTTTTTTAAGCGATTTTAAATAAATTAGCTCTCATCAATCAAGACCGGTATTATATTCTTTAAAATAAAATAACACTTAGAACTTCAAAGTGTAAAGATTAGAACTTATAATGTATTGTAAGTGCCCCGAGCAAAAGAAATCGCAGAGTTTAGGTGTTGTCCGACTTCAGAACAATTCAGAACCACAGCTCTACAGGATGGAGAAATCAGAATACAATAATAAAGCTGGAGAATTTTTAAAATTAAGGGGGAAAAAATGTTCGGAGTCCTATTCTTAAATTTTACAAAAAACTGTTCTGACTATAGATGATGAGATTCGGAACATGCATTGCGCTAGAAAAAAAAAGCTCACTGATTTAAACAGAAATGCAGTCGTAATATGCTATTCTCTCAACAACAGTATAAGAGTAAAGTCGTAATACAACATTTATATTGTATATCTATTTTACTCTCTGCAAAAGCTATCCGAATCGAGTCATATTATCTAACATGCAGAAAGGACAGCTACAAAATGAGTTCATGATAAAAAATAAAAAAAAAAAAGAAAATAGTCATCATTGTTCTACTTTACATTTGTATTAAACGATGACTGATTATAAACGTCACGAACAGCACCGTTATCTCATGTCCCGTTTCGTAGATGATGCTGCGTTTTCGAGTCCTGATGTGAAATTGGCAGCAATTCAAAAAGTAGGGGGCATATATCGCTTGCGTGACCAATAGGATACTTCTAAACATTAATTCAGAAAGACACGCCTATGACTTGTTACGACAAGTTGAATAAAAAAAAAGGAATTATCTTTGAATGTTGCTAAAGTACATAACAATATATGACAAAAACCATAATAGCACGTATATAATAAGTGTCATGGCGGTATTCTTACATTACATAATAGATAAATTAAAATTCTTTATATTTGACTAACTGTTAATCAATTATATATTAATCCAAGATATGTGGGGGAAAAAACCATGATCATGTTCAATCATTCTGAAGATAAAAAAAATTTAATACACACAAAATCTTTTTTTTTCCTCCAAAATAGACATATTTGTACTACTTTTACATCTTATTTTGTTTTACAAGAATGTGGGCAAAAAAAACTTTTTTTTCTATTTATGATGCCTCTTTTGATTTCAAAATTCCGGTTTAGTTAAGTTTTTATTAACATCGTCAATAGTCTTCGCGTTGCACGTTAAAAGCAACACGAGGGCTATTGGCGAGGGACCTCGTAATTTTGAACCTCGTTCAAGTGACGAGGACGATACCTGTGCTTGCACCCCTCCCCCCTCTCCTAACTTCCACACCCCACCAATTCAAAATTCCAGAAAAATAAATTTTCAGTTTTTCACTTGTGGTAAAATAATGAATTTTTAATTTAAACACATTTTTTTAGAGACTTTAAATCCAATATTTTCATTATAGGACGCGTAATAAACATATTTTATAGTAATTAATTCACGAGAGAATGCTTAAGTATCTTGTCTTGTCAAATTTAAAAGATAAAAAAATACCTTAAAATTCCAAAATTTTTCTTTTAAAAAAAGGTATAAATGAGTCAATAAACAAACACTTCTTTAATATCAAGATTAAAATTTATGTAAAATTCAGTGAAGTGTCTTATTTATCTCGAAGACATGATACGCCATGATAATCCAGCAAAAAAGATTCGATTTTGCTAAAAAATCTTTAAGCTTTCAAAAGGACTTCCCACATTTAAGTAATGTGAAAAAAATATTTAAATATTTCATTAATATCTAATTGCGACAGTATAAAATAATAGGAAGTGGAGGATTCTTAAAATTCAAATTACCTGCATAAGGCTTTATACTTTTAAAAATATAAGTAAATTTTTTTACTTCAAACGCAATAAAAAGCGAAAACCTGTAGCAGAATTATTTATTCAATCATAGTATAAATTATTCTAATTTTCATACATCATAAAACGCAGCCAATTTTGTCCATTACAGAATTGATATTGTGCTGCTTAATTTCGATTGCTATCGTATTTAGAAAGAGAACACTGAACTTTTTCTTCGTATTCTTTATTTTCCCGCGCTTTTTTCCGTCAGTAAACCGTCTGTCTTTTTCATGGTTTTATAGTCTGCTTCTTTCATTAAACATCACATTCATATCATTGTTTTCTTGTTTCTCTTCTATAAACATTTTATCTTTTCAAGATAAAATTTTGTTTTCCATATCTTTCAGCATCAGATATTTTTCTTCCAGCCATTCAAATCAAATCCAAGAAATTCTTTTAAAGTTTTCCGAACATTGGCGAAATTGACGATAGAGAGAGAATTTAATGAGCTTAAACGTTGATTCGTTTGAGCATTTTATTTTAGAATATTTATATTAATGACAATGAGTCGAACTGATTGAAAATTTTAAATCATTGTTTCAAAGTTAAACAACCTGCTTGAAAAAAATTCATTTTTTCATTTACAAAATTCATTCCAAGCAGATTTTAAATGTGCTAGTATTATTTGAGTCTACTTTAAAAAAATCGAAATATTATCACACAAAAAAAAAAAAAAAAAAAAAAAAAAAAAACTAAGAGTTTGATTCAGAAAACAAGAAAGTGATTTTTTTTTAATTGTTTGAAATTTTTATTTCTTTATATAATAGCCGCAAAATTTTGAATTTCACTAGATAAGATGTTTTAATTTTTTAAATTATTAAATTACCACTTTTAATTCACAATTTATATAAAAGATTTAATGATAAGTGATTCAAGGTTTTGTATAATGCGACAAATAAAGCATTAGTTTTTTTTTTTTTTTTTAAAATCATAACATTAATGAGAGATAATATGATAGAATTTTAAATAAATACAAGAAAAAAAATCACGCGAAAAGAGATATACACGTCAATCAACTAATGATATTGAATATCAACTTGTATATAATGTTCCTACTCATTTCTGAATCAGTAAATATAAGCAAAGTCAAATTACCAAAATTATTCTTATCGTCTCTAATGGAAGAAAAGTGCAACTACGCAGCAAAAAATAAAAATTGTTAATTTGTTACATTGCCCGTCGCAATTTTTAAATCTTTTAAGTTATGCTTTATAAATTTCCTTATCTCCGATAAAACAAATAATCAGGAACATTCTACATCATGAAAAACATTCCAAAGATAGGATTAGCCGCTACAGCAGATCAAACTAATCGGATTTTAAAGTATTTCATATGCAAAGGAATTTTTGCAACATTTTTTTTACAATTTATTAATATTGCAATTGTAGCAGCAACTGTCTTTCGTTTCTGATAGAATAAATAATAGTTACTTTGAAAACTGATATTCAAAATTTTTCAATTTTAATTTTTTTTTAAAAATCGCTATTTTCAAAACTGTCCTCAAGGATTGCTATAACCACAATGCAATTGATTCAAGGGGAGGATCCCAATCCTATGGCACATACACAGACATTTAACTAATCTAGAGTTTAATTAATTAATCAATATCTAAAATACATTATTAAAATTATTATTCTTTAAATGAGTTAATTAGAATACTTCTAAATTAAAAAATAACGTAATTGCATCAAAATGTAACAGTTATAATTAAATCGTTTAAGTACACACAATAATCTCTCAAGTTGAAGTATCCTTGCATACCAACTCACTCCGATATACCCATTGAATAAAATTGACATCCTGAAAAAATGTTATAAATAAAACGATCAATAATCAAAATGAACCAAAAAATTACCTCCGTACAACCACCGAAGATGCCGTTAATATCCCGGCACATCTCCATCAGAACAACGGAGTCCCCAAGGACATTAACTCATCACCATCATTATCAGCAGCAGCAATAAGAGGGCGACTTTCCCAATGAGTAGTTCACGACTGAGGCTCACTTTTGACCCCAAAGAGCCACTGCCTCTACCACTACCCGAGAAGAATCAACGACGTCATCCTCCCAAGGATGAAATGCATACAAGATCTTTCTTAACGGTCCTCCCATAATTCTGGGAACGTTTGAATCCCCCCCCCTTCCCTCTTCGTAACGGCCGGACCAGATACACACTCACCATCAACCCCCAGGGTCCACCAGATGCGACTCCTTCCTTCCTGCAGCAAAGCTACTGTTGCTTGATGACCTCTGACCTGTGTCCCAGGGTCGAGTCTGTCAACTCCTCTCTCTGATGTGGGTGCATTACCAGAATTGGCATGGCATCTCTCTCTTTGGAGGAGAGAGGGTGTCGGTGCTCTTTTTTTTATTATTGTATAATTTTGTTTTTATTCGCTTGCTCCTTCTCTCTTGAAGGAATTGCCACATTGAATGGCAAGGGGTGCAAAAATATTGTGTAATGAATGTTTGTTCATGTGGATGTTCTAGTGTCTAATTTGATGACGTTTAATTGTCGGTCTAAAATGGTACTCTATTTTTGATATATCATAAATATTTTTTTTAAAAAAAAAAACTTTTTAAATCTGAAAATAAAAAAAATTTAAATAATCGAAAATTTTTACATCATATAATAATAATGGAAAACGTACCCATAAAATAAGTTATTCTATTTTTCTAAACTTCTTTTTTCTCGAAAATAACAAATGCGTAAATTAAAAATGTAAACAGAATAAAAGAATTCTTTTTTATTAATTATAATAGTTATTTATTAGTTATTTATATTTAATAGTTATTTATTTATTAGACAGTTTAAGTAGATTTGTAATCCATTCCCAATGTACATACACAATCAAACAAATTTTTAAAAAATTTTTAAAAGTGCTTCATATTTAAAAAAATGAATGAGAAAAGCCATTCTAAAAGAGGAGGGGAAAAAGAAATATGATGTATCCAACATATGGAGGAACAAACAAGTTGAAAGATAAATAAGAAATAGCTCAAAATTTAAGATTGATCCTAATATTTTTAATGCTTGTTTTTCAGTTTTGAATATGAATTCCATTTTTTAGATCATTTAAACACATATAATTTAGAGAATGAAGTGTGTAAAAAGAATGTAATGAAACAAAATTATTTAAATACATCAAAATCAATTAAATGAGCGCTATATTACCTTATAAATATGTTTATATTCATTGATTTCATGTATTATATGTGTGTAGATAAAAAGTACAATAATAAGACAAATTTATCTGATGTTTGATACCAGTATCGTAGAAATTCAAATAATAGAGTACCAATAACGACAAATACATACTGTTGAAAATTAATAAATCTAAAACATATTCAAAAATTGTAATATATATGTAAGAAGCAAATATATTTGAAATTTTATTCTCGAGATATCTCTAAGAGATTATAATTTACAAAATACTCTTTTTCATCAATAGTTTATTTACTTTTGAAAATGTCTCATTTTAAACCATTTACAGTATTCACTCAAGTAAATTTCAAGAAAAAAAAATATTATCGTTCTATTTTTTTATCTTTTACAAATATTTGCTATGAATGCAATTTCAAATCAGCACAGAAAGTTTGTTAGATAAAAATATTGAAATACTTAAGAAAAAAAACTGATGCAGATAGGACAACAAAATCTCGAAACTAATTAAATGCAAGGGTTTTACTACTAATCTTTGAAATACGATTTGTTACGCTAAAAAAATACTCTTATCAGATATATCCTGATTGTAAAGTTTTAATGTGTTATTTAAATTCAGCTCTTCCAAAACAAGGTATTTATCTAAGTTAGAAATAAAACAGTTTCTGAGATTAAATGTCAAATTATAATTATATATATAGCAATCGTAGTATTCAAAATTGAAACTCAGCAGCGAAATGCAAAATAAGTGCGGATGTATTTAGAATGTTATCTGAATTACTCATTTTTGATAAGAGCAGACTTTCATTTGTATAATGCTATGCAAAGTTTACTTTTCATTCTACTTTCCCTCTTGTTATCAGAATTGTCTGTTTTTAACTGAAACTTATATACAATTAATTTGTGTCGAGATCTCGCATTATATCTAGTTCATCTTTTTTTGTATTAAATTAGAATTACAATATATGTTTAAAAATATATAATTTTTTTCAATGCATAATATAATGGACATGTTTCAAAAAAAAAAATACGCTCTCATAAATATTCTAATACTAAAGTATTAAGCACCTAAAAATGAAAATTTTGTTCTAAGATACATATAGCTCATGTACAAAAATATGAACTAATAATTTACAAATTGTAATACAGTGGGAAAAATAATTATTTGTACTCTTCATTTTCTTAAATTATAACACAATCAAATAAGAGGTTTAAGCAAACAACAATATAATACATTAATTTAATGTATTATGATAACTAAAAATTAAAAACAAAATAAAAATAATGAATTTTTTTTTACATTTTAATAAAAAAAATGTGCTCAAATATAATGCAAAAAAAAAGTTTTTGTACACTTCATCAGTGTGCTATAATTAAGGAAAATTTATTTAAATAACACAAATTACTACTTCAAAATGTTAATATTATAACTGCTTCAAAACGTTGTGGCATAGATTCCATCAGCTGTTTTGTGACCGTATGATCTATGTTATTCTATGCTTTAATGCGAGCTTCTTTTCTAGTGTTTTTACTTGTGATATGTTTATTTAGAATTTGTGCATCTAATAGCATCCATAAAAATTCTTTCGGATTCAGGTCTTGATATTGTGCAACGTACGGTAACTATATCGTATTAAAACCATTTTTATCACAATATCTGTCTTTATTTAGTTAAGAATTAAAAATATTAGAATGTACACACATATAATTATTTTTCCAACTGAACATTCTGAGGACAGAGAAGGATTAATATTTCTAAGATGAATTTCAGAAAGGCAAAATTCAAACAATCATTGAAATCAATAAGATGCTGAACTAAATTTTTACATATATATTTTGGTAGCAAATCAAATATTGAGCATCCAGTAAGGAAAAGTACTACAAATAAGAAATTTCTTATGACAAGAAAGAAATAATAGAATGAATCTTCAAATAAGAAATAACATCCACATTTTGCACAAAATCAAGAGATCCGCCCGCCCCCCCCCACTTATCAATAAAACTGAAATTGTAATAATTGATTAAGTGAAAAATAAACAATTTACATGACATGAAAACAAAAGTAAAAAGCACCATAATTTCCATTGATTCTTTTTTTTACTTTATATAAAATAAATCATTAAAGCAAAAAAGATTAAGAATTACTCATTTAAATAATTTAACCTTCTTCATTCCTTACAGTTAGTAACAAACGAATATTCAAAATTGAATTTTTTATTATATTAATACTTTTTCATTTTAAATTTATCATTAAGAATACTAGACATCATGTATCATATGGTCAATATGGTGGGTTTATTTTTAATTTATAACCGACGAACAATACATTATTTTATGTCTGCAAAACATGGTATCGGGAGAACAAATTAAATGCAAGAACACTTAATGATTTAACAATACATTAAGCGATTAATACTGAAATAAATTATTCAAAACCAGCCCATAATTTCTTTTATTACGTCATCTGAGTCTTAGTATCGAAATTCTAAATGATAAAATATGTATGGACGATATAATATGTCATAGTCATACGGAAAAATGTCATTTTGTTAAAAAATAATTGCTCTTTCCGTGACTGCTTAAAAGAAAAACAAATAAATGGTGTAATTTAGCTTCAGATCAAAGATGTAATTTTTTTCATTATTATAATTATGCTTTTTTTTTTTGCGTAGAAAGTTACGAATCGTAACAGATTTATTTTAAATAGGAGATATATGTCATCATTATTTCCTCAGACAAATTTGTTTACTTGCATCATTTCTTATGTTATAGAGTTTATATGAATTATTCATATAGGGATTGATATCAATTAGAAAAAGTTGTGTCCCTTTTGAATTACCTTTTTTAAAGAAAAGAAGCGAATACTTTGTAAAAACACTGAGTTTTATTTTTCCAGAATTTTGTATCTAGAAGGATGAACTAAAAAAAACTGGCCACTTATTATAAATTCTTAACTAAATTTAGAAATTTAAAAAGGTTTGGAGAGAGAGGAAGGAAAATAAAAGGATGTTAATCAAATATTTTAAATGCATTTAAACTTCAATACATTTTAAGGATTTACGTAATCAATGAATGATTAATACCATTCATATGATTATTATTTATTCATTATCTGACGAAAGTGTGTGTTGCTAAATATTGCATATAAGAAAATACTGTTCTAATGTCTCGTTATTGTTAATCTATTTACATGCTGTTTCCGAATTTTGTTATCGGATGAAATATGTATTGTTATCTTCTACATCATTACAGATTTCTATGTCAATTCAGACATATTTCTGCATCAATAATGTTTCACAGTTTTTGTGTTTAAAATACGAACACTGCAACAGACATGTTTTTCTAACTTTTTTTTTTTTTTTGAATATAAGTGACGTTTCTCAAATTGTAGAAAAGTACTTTTTACTTCAAACCATATATATATATATATGCTCCCAATTAATCAAAATTACCTCCCAGAACCTAAGCGCCATTTAGCGATACCATATTATAAATTCAATAGATATTTAAATATTGTTATAAATGGTTAGACCAATGACATGAAAATATTTTTGCGAATTTTTTAATTACATTTCTCTGGAGCTCGTTTTTATGCCTCTGAATGCATTTTTGTGCTTATGACGTAGACTCCATCGTGATTTCCCCTTCAACAAACACTTTGGAGTCCTTTTTATGATGTTATTTGAATTGAAAATATCTCTCATCAATAAAGGAAATAAGACTAATATAAATAATATTTGAAGAGTAAAGCGTAATGAATATAATTGAGGAAATGCTTATACACATAGTGAAGCGTTTAATATGGTAATTTGAAATTAGTTAGTGATAGAGAGTGGAGCCAAAGCTCTAGACAAATTAATAGTAACATTCTTGCCAAGCGTGAAAGATTTTCGGATCATAGGCAAGAAGTTTCTACTTAAGGTTAAGGACTCGAACCCTATTCTTTAATTCGTCTAGCTTCGAACCCGATAGGATCGGTGAGACGAACAATTTTTATTTATTTATTTTTTCAAACTTTAAATCATCAGAGATTAAAAAAAACGTAACGTGATGTAAAAAAAATTGCCACTGATGTAAAAAATTAAATATTGGTTATTCGTTTATCTGAATGATTGAACTTGAAATGATATAACTATCATCTGTGAATGACTTTCTCTTCGTTTGAACACGTAATTTTGTGATTTTCAACATAAGTTTAGTGATTGTAGGAGAAAGAAGTAATAATGAAGTGTTACAGGCTCTTTTGAAAATTAATCTTGGAACATAAAAGATATTCGTATCCTGGAATAATCATTTGGTAAGGTAGTTTCATAAATGTGAAAATACCGAAAAAAACTTTCGAAAAAAAAAATGACGAAAAGCAACTATAGTTTTAAGAATTTTACTATACCTCCTGAATTAATAGATGAATTCAGAATTGAAAATTTTGTTTTTAAATTAATTAAAATGTGAAAATGAAATTTTTATCTAAGTTTTAGGTGGATTGTCCATCTTACAAAATGTCCAAGGATACCCCTTTTGTGCCCTATGGCGTTAGATTATAACTAAAATTCACATTAGAGGGAGGAAATTTCTTTTATCGTATTGATATTGAACTTGTTAATTCACTAACCAAATTTCTTTGAATAAGTATAACTGAAGCTAAAAGTATCTTGAAAAATGATAGGCAACCACATCAGGTAAGAGGAACCCTTACCTATGCAGGTAAGAGGAACTAAACAAAAATCACCAGAATTCGTTCAAGCTAATTTAGTATAGAGGCACAATTCTCTTTAAATGGCAAAGAAATCTAGAAGAAGTTTCATCTATTAAAAAGGAAAAAAAAAAAAATTCTCAGAAAGTCAAACGCGTTCAAAGAACACCAAGACTCGTTTCGTCAAAGTAGCTATTTGTCCGGTAACGAAGGAATTTAAACAGATGTTTCCGATATTTAACTTGACAGATAATATTAATGGTTCAGTACGACGCATCTGCTTCAAATTAAGATTAATTGTGATATACAAGCTGTCAATCTCAGTTTGTAGTATCCGATTGCTATATTAGGTATCATAAGGGGGGGGGGAATCATAAATAATGACGTAAAGAATATATATTGTTATATGAAACATTGGTAGGGTGGAATAAAAAAATTTTTTTACAGTTCTTGCATTTTCAAGGCTATGTTAAAAACTTACGCCTGGTGGGAGAACACGCTTCAATCCATTTACTTCTGTACCATGAGTTCTTAATCAGAAGTCTTAAGACCTTCTGGAAGGTTCGTGGAAATATCTCCCTGAGTTTGGTAGGTTTAAATGAGATAAAAACCCCAAAAGGGGGAGAGGTGCTTCCGTATCTCAAAAGCAAACATTTTCTTCCTTTATGAATGTGTTTGCAGCAAATTTCCTTATTTCAATAATCGAAAATGCAAAATCACAGTTTAATATTCTTATTTTAGAGAAACAATTACGTTCTTTTCGCTGACATGTCTTTTTAAATGAAATTTTATAAAGGTGAATTTCTTTTATCATGCGCAATCAGTGCATTTATCAGTCATTATAATTTAGTACATCTATTATTATTTAATACTTAAGAATGCCATGTATCAATATAACACACATTTTTTATTATGTTGCAACGTCCGCATATTACCTAATGTTGCCATTATATATATATATATATATATATATATATATAATCATTGAAAATAATAGTCTAGCGAATAGAATTCACACAGCAATAAACAGCCAAAGCCTTTTATTCAAGATATTGATTCTAAAAGTTTATTTCCTACATTACTCTCTCTGAGTTAAACTTCCCAAACTAATATTAAGTACCATTTATCAAAAGGTTAAATAACTTATTTGACCGAACCGATATGAAACGGTTCCTTAGAAGTTCTGTGGAAAAGGGTTCGTCCTGAATCGTTTTCTGTTCCACTATATGATCATTCCGGGGCTGGTTCTGATGACTTATTCACTATATATCACTAACTATCTTTCAACATCTCTTATAATTCTATTCATCGCTGCTTATAAACGTAATTTATCCAATCTATTCACTACATTTCATAATTTCAATTTAATCTACATAAGTTACTCTTCCTTTTATTGAGAGAAATTTTGAATTCACAAACAATTTGAAAGAAACCCGAAAAGTTAATTGAAGAAAATATACTGTAGTTTCCAATGTTACAAAATATATTTTTTTCAGCATTACTGATTGATTTTTTTTTCACAGTTTCACTGCAGGAATATATGTTTATTACACATAATTTCGAAAAGGTAGGGAAAATTAAGGATTTTACCTTACTGACAAAGTAGTCAATGGAACAAAACAGTTTGAAAAACTTTTTTCTAAATCTACCAGATTTGACTTCTAGGTTCAAGCGGCGATAGATTGAATATACTGAGTTTGTTATAGTTATTGGCTAGATTATTTATAAGCATAATTATCATGAACCTAAGATGATAGAATTTAAGATTACCATCAGTTTATTTAATTGAATATTTTCAGAAGTAAATTATAACATATATAAAACATTTGAAAATCACTCATGGATCAATTAGGTCTCGATAATATCGGGAATTTTAATATGGCAAACTTGATCATATGCATCTTATCTTATTTATATTTCCCAATCATTTTACAATCATTATTATATCAAATACAAAACTACTTTTCTTACTACAGAATGTATCATATTCTTTTGAAGGATGCACAAATCTAGATACTTGTATTGAATTCCTTGATAAAAACAGATAGGATTCCTGTTTTAATATCCTACAGTTGTTGCGTTTTTAACTCATCTCTAGATTTATCTATATTATACTGAATTTACGAAAAATATTTGTTTGGCTAATGGGATAAATTTTATACAAATTGCACAGTTATTTTCCATATATATATATATAGAAAACAAATTACTTAACTACTATTATTATTACTATTTATTATATTTTTCTTCTCCAAATTGGTACAAAGACTAAAAATTCCATTTTTAAACCAGTTAATCTATGTATATTACAATAAAAGGTTTAACATATACCTTAAATTTTAAAACCTCATTTTCACTTTCAAGAAGCCTGAATACCTAACAAAAAAATTTTAAGAAATTTCTTATCATAGCTTTAAAGTTCATATTTTTCAAATATAATAACTTTTTTCGCACTAAATATCAGTAACAAAAGAAACAAAACACAAATAATTAAAAGGACATTTAGAGTTTACCATAACGCAAGTCAAGCTGCTGAGAGAAACCAAACTTTCAAAGACTTATTTTACTGGTATAAAGCAACTGAAATCTGTGAAGTCCATTAAGACATTCAGAATAAACGGAAAAGAATTTAAACATTCCTTTTCTCTTTCCAAAAAGACGTAAAGTGCGATCGTTTTAACCAATGAACACAGTGTACCGAAGGCTCCTTTTATAATTATCAACCCGCCTGAAACGATTCTTACTCTTAATCCACATAATGAGTTTATTAAGACGCCCAGGAATCGACTCCATCGGACCGCTTTATCGACGGCAATGAATAATTAAAACTAATGAGTTCGTTGTTGCTTAATTAGGAAAATGGTGGAACTTGCAGAAATGTGTCATAAAGACGCGACGAGCTATTTTATCCGACGTCGAATTTATTCCCAAAATGGATGAAATGTCTTCTCGTTTTAAGTAATGAGTTAGAGGAACATGGAAGGAAATAAAAGGATTGCGATCGTTAGGCTTAGAGGATTTTGTAAGAGGCGCGATTGTTTCTTCACAATTTCCCGTTATAAATACTTGGCGTTATTGATGGGGTAAATTAGCCAACTGTTCTTTTAAATTAAGGGAACACAGAAGCTTTTTTCCCCCCCTCCCGTTCTGTTATATTGTTAAGCGCCACATTGCTTAAGAAGTTAGAATTTTTATTTAATTTTTTAATATTCGTTTTTGATGCATTTAAAATAAACGTTTTCTGTAAGCTCTTGCCTTAAGAATTCGTGAATTTATTCTTATATGTATTTAAACTTTTTTCTTGAATCAGCAACCGTTAAAGTAACACAAAGGTACTTTATTCTTTTTCGTTCTGTAACAATGTTAAGTGGAACATTGCTGAAAGAAGAGAGATTTCTTTCTGAATATACTTTTTTTACATGTGCTTACATTTTTATCCTGTATATATTTCAATCGATTCATAACATTAATTAGATATCTAAACCACAGAATAACTGTTCCAATGTTGTATTACAAATCTTCGGAAAACTATTACTTTGCACATATTTGCACACAGGTTTTACCAGCACTCTAAAAATTTATGTTTTTTTAAGTAAATTTTTTATTCATTGCATCGATTTCTGCCTTATTTTGATAGAAATGACGGTATGAGCAAATACGTTGTGTATCCATCAAAGAATGTAACAACTATAATAATTTTTAAAACTTTTAGTTAACTTTACTAGGACAAAGGTCCTTTGTGAGATCTAATGTACTTATGAATGGATAACAAGAGGATTCAATCCTAGTAGATTTAAAGGTTTCTTTCTTTCACTATCTGATAAGCATAATGACAAGAACCAGAATCGAGAAGCTAGCTTGTAGAAGCGAAAGTTTTCATCAGAACAGACGCAACAATCCCTTCATATGATGAACTATACTTATACTCTAGGAAGTAATTGTATAAACTTATTTCCCAGAGCGATCAAGTGAATTAGGAATATCGAATAATAATTTAAAGAATTTTCGCTTTATTTTAACATGCTTTTGAGAGCTAAGATTTGAATTAAATAAAAATAGAAATTGTGCATTATCCTACACAGAGGGTGGGGGATAAAATTATAAAAATTCAGCCTTTATTACGAACATGAATATTTTAATGTGCGTATGCGGAGGCTCTTAAACACATGTTAAAAGTAACAATGAGGGGAGTATGTTGGGACCGGGATTAATTCAGATCCCTGCAGATGCTAGATGATGTACGAGTCGAATTGTTTTGAGTTCTAAGTCTTTCAAAATGAGTAGCAATTTCATTAGAAGTAAAAATAAATGTAATAAGTGAATCAGTGAGAACCATTAATATGTCACTTGAAAGAAAATAATAATCATTAATTTTAAGATTTATTTCATAACTTTTGATCTTTTATACAATGGCTAGCAAAATTGAGTATACATCACTTACTTTTCTTCTTAAAGACGCAAAACGATGTTATTAAATACTTATTTAAGTTTAATATTAATAAGAACAATAAAATAAACATTACAAAATGTATTATACTATAAAAGACAACAATGAAGAATCGATAATATTAAAATAATCAAAATATTTACTTTGAAGTTATAGGTTTCTAAGTCACGAAATTGAGTATACGCCTAGTATAATTACTTAAAATTTTTTCAAAAAGCAAATTAATACTACACTGCATAACCTTTTACATTTAAACTACCTTCCAAATGACGTACATTAATTTGAAAGGGTTTGTGTGGCTTCACTGGATATTTTTGTTAATTTTTCTTATAAGCATTTTTAGATCCTAATATTCTGCTTTCGAACAGATTTTTTCAACTGAGACAACAAGTTTTCAATCACAATGTGATAGAGGATTTGAAGTAGTGAGTTCAAAAGCATTTTACAACTTCACAACAACTGTAACATAGCATTTAAACTACATGTTTTGGTTCATTATCTTGTTGAATATACTAAGTGACCGTAACTTAGTATCTGAAAAATAATTTAAAGTATTTAGTTTAAAATTATTCTTCAGCACATCCAAGTATTTCATTTTATCCACTATTCCACCAATAAAAACTCATTTTCCAACTCTTTTTACAGACATACAATCCATACAAGAGCAAAATTTTCTTGTTTTCTTACTTGACAATGAGATTGCTGTTGTACGCACCCACCTATATATACAAAATTAACACACCACATCATCGACCAATCACAGAGCGCGCTCTCACTGCGACCAGACTGAACAAGCAAGCAGGAATCCAATAGACTACTGCTGCAATATCCTAAGCCTAAACTCATGAAATTCAACCATCTTCTCTTCTAGATTAATTTTAACAACACTAGTAATCCAACTAGTGATATTCTAATATAAATAATATATATTCAACAGATTTTTCAAAATTAATTTAATATTGTCTAAAAAGCTATTGCACTGTAATTTTATTTTATTATCTTAATATCTAAATCTTAACTTCTGGGCAAGTGTAAAACCAAAATTCAGTCTCACCTCAAATAATAGCCATTTCACAGGGGATTAAAGCCCGAGAGGGTTAAGTTCCTCAACAAAAATTAGTCGGTATACATACCTTCGACTATAACTTCCAAAACTATTAAATTAACTTTCATCACTAAATATTACGTTAACTTTAGAAATATTGAGGCTTTGAAATAAGATTTTCAATAAATGTAATCCTTTTTTTTTTTTCTTCTATTTGCTTTGAGCGATAGGATTTTCTTGTACGTGACCATTACAATTTACTTCTCGGAGTAGTCTTCGAGTTTTTTCTGGAGAAACGCATCTTCCTATTTGTTATGAGTTTTTCTCGAATGATGTTTCTGTTGCTTATCGAATTGAAGGAAGGACTCTGTTTCTTCCTCTTCCAGGTTTATTTGTAATTTTCCCAATTTTTTTTTGCATTTCTGGATAACCTTTTGTACCCAACCGTGACGACGTTGAATTTTCTTTTGCTGTCTCAAACAGAAATTTATTACCTCAGACATTAATATGACAATATTCCGAATTTCAAAATTAGTTTCAGTTTTGCAGCTCATTTTCACATCTAAAATTCTAAAATATTTTTTTGCACCTGGAAATCAAATATCAATATCTTAAAGAAATAAAACTATTAAACTTAGTCATTACAAAAATAATAATGGGAGCAAAATTGTAATTTATAATGTATACTCAATTTTGTGACCCTAAGCTTTTGGAGCTTTGACGAAAACAGCTTCCAATGTGCATGTTATCGTTCCTATATGTTAATATTTAATTAATAATGTTTTAGTACCCTTTCAAAAACAGAAATGTATGTGGTTATTTACAACGTCGCTCTGAAAAACAACTCGAGGGCTATTGACGACGGACCTCGTAATTTCGAGCCTCGATCAAGTGGTGAAGGCGACATCTGAGTTGGCACATCCCTCTCCAAACTTCCACACCACGCCAAAAGAAAGACTTAGGACCTCAACCAGATTTAGCGTACATCAGCCCCACAACACGGCAGGTCTTTAGTGGCATAAGGACTCAAAAACAAAATGTTTTATTTTTTAAAAATATTATTAATTTTGGGATCACTGTATAAGTAAATGGACTAAACTACTATCGTAACTACCAAAAACGAAACAAGTATAAATTATATGATTGGAATCAGATATCTTGCATATGACTGTCAATGTATCCGACTGAATAAAATATAATATATGATTGCTATTCTCTGTTTGACTGAATAAGATATAGTCAGATAAAGATAAGCGCAACCGATAGCAAAAAAGCTCCTAATAACTTACCGGGCAGGGAATTTCTCTTTGGCTCGTAACCACCCTTCTGGTCTAAGCAGTGACAGTAACGGCGAAAGTGATATGAAAAGGACTTTGAGATGAAAGATATTCGAACTGGTTTCAACCATTTGCCTTTCAAATCCAAAATTTAGAATGTCAATATTAAATCTGAAACATATTCGAAAGATGTTTCTGAAAAGATTCGATTAATTTTTTTGAACAAAGAAGAGGTTTTTTTTATATATATATTCTCAACTATGCGAACTTATATCCCCTTTATATTTATTGCAATACATGCATAAAAAAACAATTCTCCATGCAGGAGCGGAAAATGCTAATATTTAAAAAAATATATGAAAATCCTTTTAAGTATATTTGTAAAATTCAAGTATAAAAACGATACACATATATATTTTAACAAATTACGATTATATAAATTATAAAAAATGATTTTTTTTTATTTGTAATCAAGACTAATCTTATTTGTTATTTTACACTGTTTTCATTAAGAAAACTAATTAAAAAGTGTCGTTATTTAAGAATATGTAAAAGAAAGAACATTAATAATTAGAGAAAAAACGAAGGAAAGAAAACTAATAAAAGAAATCCCTTTTATAAGATAAGATTTCCACAAAAAAAATACTTTGAGCAATCTAAAGAAAATACAAATAAAATTGGATTTTTTTAATCATTCGAAATTGATGTTTTCTTTTACAGATTTTTCTTCTATACCGATTTCTGATAATGGAATGCTGTATTAGTTTTGCTTAATTATACATACATCAATGTTTTTTTCTTATTTACTTTGTTGAAAAGGGCTCTTTCAAATGTGAATGGAAAAAAAAAAAAACGAAATCTTATAATAATTAAATGCAGCTATATTATATTAAACTAAAATAAAAAAAAAGTCATAAATATTTTGTATTTTATATAAATTTCATTGCATCTCGTTGTAAAATAAATATGAATTCACCCAAAATTTTAAAAAATCAGGCCTAATTAATAGTTTCACAGCTGTAGTTTATTTTTAAAAAAATACTACCAACTATCTTACATAAATCGAAAAATAACTCACTTAGTCATACTTTTATGTTATCGATGAAATTTTATGGTTATATCTACAAAATATAGAATTTCTTATGAGAGAAACTATTTTAAGTGTAAATTCTCATTAAATTTACATTAATAGAAAGCTTTAAAGCCTTTTTTTTGGTTCATAAACGATTTAAAATCACCATCGAAAAAATGGTGCAGCTTTAATTAATCGGAATTGTTTCGGTTTATGTTCCCGAATATTATATATTCGGAATAATATATGAAGTTTCAGAGATTATCAAAAAGAATCTTATAAAAATGGTATTAGCAATAAAGATTTAGATTTAAAAAAATTCTTTTTTTTTTATATGCACGATTAATACAATTGTGTATTAAATAATATGATTTAAAAATATTTACTGTGAATATTACAAATATACATATTGTAAGATACCATTCTTTTGCGGAGAAAATTCCTTTTCTACACAATTTATTTTTCACAATGAAAAGAGAAATTGTTACATTAAAAAGAGCCATACTGTTTTTAATTAAAAATTGTGAATTTTATTTCATTTTCAAAAAAAGTGTATTTCTTAGTAATTTTTATGTCAATGGTAATTGCAGCTATTAATCGACACAGAACAGAATCAATTCATAATATTTCTGTAGCATAAAAATAACTAAATAAAATCCTACACTATATTTCTCTCAAATATATTACCTTCCTCTAGTCTTTCTAAATGTTTATTTAAATACGTTAAACATAGAACAGACAATATATGCGCATATTATATCAAATCCATAACAAAATTAGTGCATGAAAAAAAAAAAATTTTTTTTCTTTGCACAACTTATGTTCATCACCAAAAATAAGCAAGCTATTTCACAGAATAAATTTATATAATTGGAGTCATATATATATAACTAAAAACTCGCCAACTTTGTAATTATTACGATTCAAGTCATAAATCAATTCTACCTCCTCTAACATTCTAAAATAGTCAAATAGAAACTGTGACGTATCAATGACTGAATGTGAACTATGAAATCTGGTTCATCTCCTCACTCAAACAGAGCATCTTTTTAACGAAGCGATAATATTTTAGATAAAAAAAAAAAAAAAAAAGGTTCACGACCAGCTGTCTTGTAACATCATCCTTTGGAGTCAACAGTCAACCGGGATCAATTGCTAAAACATCGGAGGCTTTCTTGGCGATTTGAAGAAAAAAAATGAAGTCATTGATAGCGATTATACGAAGATTCGGTTGATAAGAGTGTGGAAAGGTAAGAAGCAAAATGAATATACACATGACATTAAGAAAGCTTTGTTAAGTGTTGGATATAAAGCTTAAATCAGGAAATAGAATAGGTGATTATCTTAAGTTTTAACATAAAGCAATCAGTATTCATGCAATGTATGTATTTAGAAGAACATCAGATCCTTTGTGGGTTTGGTGCTCTAAAAGTAGATTGCATGAAGGGGTTAATGCAACTACATATCGTTGATTCATCTTCTGATTTCACCTTTTCTATTGTACGTTTATAATTTACTCAAAAATATATTATATAGTTTTTTCGTTATTGTCTCCATCGAAATATGTATTTAAAATTGATTTTCAGCATTTGATTTAGTAAAAATATAAAGAAGGATCAAATAAAATTATTTTTTATAAAAATTTTACTTCTCCCCCCCCCCGTTATTGAAATGAGGACAAATAAAAAGTTAAAAAATTAATTTGTTAATCGATGGTATGAAAAAATACAAAAGTGCAGGTGATCAAAAAGTATGGAAAAAAAATGTACAGGCCAAGTCTTTACATATGTTATCAAGACTAATACTTTTATGAGCAGATGTCTACTAGAAATTGAATAGAATATTTTTTAAATAGAATAAATAGGTTTTTTTTTTTCCCTTCCGAAAGCTTGAATTTGAATTTAAAAGGAAGTGCCCCCAAAGTATATAATAAAATTTGCATGAGTTTTAAAATGAATTCATCTTTTCATTTTTTTTTTTTTTTTTTTCGAATAACCATCTAATTTTCTTTTTTTTTAAAAAAAAAACCTTATAACTACGTTTTTTTTACAAACCTTACAAAAAAAATCTAGCTGAATGGCAGAATTATTTTAAAAATTAGCACTTAATAGGAAATGTTTAACACTACTGGATTTCATGGACAGACGTAATGAAACTGTAAAAATGGCTATTGTACTCAATTTTGCATTAAACAAAACATTTTTTTTAAAAAAAATTAATTTTTTAACTAGCATAGTGAACAACGATCACTTTTATTAAAAAATGAAATATTGAGAAGTTGTAAGAATAGCCAGTTTATATTAAATTTAAATTCAGTATTACTCATACACTGAAATGATTCGAAATGAAAGAAAAATAATGTTTTACTTTGAGAAAAATGCTGACTATTCTATTTATCAGACATTTGGTTCTATGTAAAAAAAAAATAAGCAAAATTAATTCCTGGTAATTTGAATCTTTTAATTCTTAAAATCTCTCTATTTTAACTCCAAAGATCTTATTAATAGAAATAACGTCCTCTTCTAGAACTACACAACCAGCAACTGGTGACTAATTATAATAACTACAAGATACAATTTTAAAAAAAAAATTAAGATTTTTTTTTAGCAATGATTCAAAAAATGGAAGAAAAAAAAACTCCTTAAAAATGGCTTTGCAAAACAAACTCACCTGAGATTCTAATTTCAAAAATTCTGTAATGAATTATTCGATAAACTGATACGTGAGATAGCAGGATAACTTGTGCAGAAGCAGGAAAGTCAAAACTATTAAGAAACACAAAACGCCTTTTCGCAGAAAAGACTTTACTAATTTAACTTTGACGATGCAATTTGAAAACGAAAACTAAGAATGTAACAAAACTAAGTAAAATATATATTTTTTTTTTTAAAAAAAAATTGAAATAAATTAATTAATATTCAAATGAACCGTTGTCAATAATCGAAATACAAAAATACACGAAGTTTTGAAATCTCATCTTTCGGAACTGAAGGGCAACAGCGGTGAAAGTGTTGACGTCATCAGATGAGTGTCACGTGAACACTTGATCTTAATTGATCATCTCGTTAGGATTAATAACGTGTGGCAACCATTTGCGAATTTTGGGATGATGAGAAAAGCACATTCAATAGTACTGGAGCAACTTTTTGCTATTGTAGAACAGTGTACACGTAACCGTCGCCCTTGGCTGCCAAAATTTGGCGAAGTTCAGACATTATCTGGGTAAACTAAGATGACATTCTTCAACAGTCTTGCACAAGTAGGGCTGACTCATACTTTTTTTTTTTTTTTTTTTTTGCAACTTTTTTCCATTGGTTGTCGTTCTCGCATATTTTATTTTTCTAGGGGGAAGTGTTTCAATGAAGGCTTTTGTGTAAGTTGAAGCGTTTAGGAAGCATCCACTACTATAAGGGTAGGCAGCTCACATTTGCTGGATACTTTAAGGGCCATATCGTAACGGAACAATTTAGTTGTGTCAATTCCTTCTCGTTTTGTTCTGTTGCTTTCGACTAACAAATTTTTTTTTCCCTCACTGGATTGTTATTTTAATATGTTTGGGCAGTGAAATTACCGATAGCTTAAGAGTTAAAACTTCTTGGAAAACTGATAAATAAATAAATGCAAGGTTCAGACAGAAAACATGCCCAGTTTTTGAAATTATCATTGCGAAATAGTGATCAGTTTTATCAGAAATTAATTGTTGAAAGTTGATCCTCTAGCGGTTACTTTTTCTTTTGCCAATTGTTATGAATTGGGAGAATGATACAGAATTTGATTTTTTTTTTTCCAATTGAAAAGAAGGAAAAAATATTTTACCTTACCCCTTTCTAAACTTTCGCTAACCGGTGAAAACTTAATTAAACACAGCATCAGTTTTTATCTAAGTTATTTTTTTAATTTTTTTTTATCCTGCTTCGCTGTATTTTACTGCAAATATTTTTATTCTTTAGACGTTATGTTCCACCCTGATTGCGCAAATCTCACTTCTGGGACCAATTTTTGCAGTTCAGGATTTTTATACAAATGGGTTTTCATGATTATTCTCTTGTCGGATCATACATATTTGTTTTACATTATGTCTATTCTTTTTATTAATTTTTTCGTGCCCTCTGGGAGAGGGGCAAAAATAGAAATATATTTAATCTACCCGGTTCGCATAAAAGCATAATATGCCTTGGGACCAAATAATCGACTAGCATATGCAAAACCTTTATAAAACGTATCCACGAATGAAGACACTGTGCTGAAAAAACATACAAAACGTCCATCAATGGTAAAACGATTCGAATGAAGAAACTGAAAATGACCATCGATGGGCAAACGGAGAGTGACGAGTAATATAAAAAAAAATGTTTATAATGTTTATGTTTATATTTTTAATTATACAAGCAATCATTTGAATTGAAAACACATATTCAGATTTTGATATTTTTTTACTGCCTGTACATTCATATCTACGATAACTATATTCTTATGTCCTAGCTATTTAATATCATAACTAGAAGACTATTTAGGGAAATTTCCTCAATTATATTGTTTTACTAAATGTAATTATAGTAATAAATGCTAATTTTAATGATAGTCACAACATGAAGTAAAAATTACATGAATTTTATAAATTATTTTCATACATATATATATAGAGAGAGAGAGAGTAACGTCATACAAAAATAGAATTATTTCGATTTTTTTTTCAGGAAGTGTGACACTGAATACTATAATAAACTTTTTCGTAATGTTAAGTAGTTATAACAAGTGTTAGCTCTTTATTTCTGCGTGTGTTTTTTTTATTCATGTTGCCACCTTTTATTTGAAGAAACTATACTTTATAAATATAAACAAATTTCTCTTAAAGGCCGAATGGCAGCAAATATTTAATCCAACAAAGCACAACCTCCACTTCTGTTATCATCGCAGCTACTCTGATTCGGGTAGAAAAGCGGCTCCGTCGCCTTGGCATCAGTGGAAAGTTCTAAGAAATTTCTCTCTAGTATTTTCGCTTTTGAATTTTCAGAATTTATCAACATCTCAAATACGAAATTAATTATATTATTTTGAAAAGCGAAAATGTGAAATTGAAAAGCAATTAAAGAGATAAAAAAAACAATGTAAGAGATATATATTATCATGGAAAGAAACATAAGCAAATATTTTAATTAAATCTTAAAAAAATGTTTATTCTGAATTTATAGTTGGAAAAAAAAAATAATTCGCTTATGAAATGAAATGAAAAAACTATTAACTTAAAATTGCAATTCATTTTTCTTTTCAAGTTAACATTTATTGTGAATAATTCTTGCTCAACAAAAGTTACCTTGAAACAAATTTTTAAAAAATACATGTATATATGAGGGACTTCAAGTAACAAAATTACTTCAAGATAATACATTCTATAATGCTGCTGTGAGTTTTTTAAAAATAGCATTGTTAAATCCTTAATATTTGCCTCTTCCTTTCAAATACCTGAAAAACCCTTTTAAATTATGACGGGTCTCATAATCAATGCTAAGGCAATTTTATTTTCTTGGAAACTGTTGCAGTAAAAGCTTGAAATTACGCTGTCTTTCCGGTACAAAACAAATTTTAAATTTGAGCAAAGAACTTGAAATTATTAAACTAAAAATTCTCCTCTTAAAACTTTATTCTTTTTAATACGATGCAAGTTTTGAAGTAGTAGTTATGATCGGTATACACTAGCTTTCAAAAGTAAAGGTACAATCAGTCTTTTATGTCTAATTTGAAAACAAAGGGACATAGAATCATGGAATTTGAAAGAATTGTGCATTATACATTTATTTATTGAATGCATAATCCAGGATTTACAAATAAAAAAATACACTTCTTGAAAATTCCACTGTTTGATAAAAAAAAAAAAAAAATCACACATCAAATGCATCAAAAATGCATCTGTTATTTAATTTCTTTACCAAACTAGGGTAAAGAAATTAAATAACAGATGCATTTCATTAAAGAATATGTCAACCCGTATTTGTTATATATTGGCGCCATCGACTTTCCTTATAGCCAGAATAAATTGAAGGACACTAAAAGAGGAAGTAACGCCCATACATGGAGGAACCCTTGTTCTAGTTCATTTAATGATCACATAGAAGGTCTGAAAACAGCCCCCTGTTTGCTGAGATACTCCCAAGGATGCTCTATCGGATTAAGATCCGGAGATCGAACTGGCCATTCCATCATCAAAAATACAAAAAGTAAAAAAAAAAAAAAAAAAAAAATTAAAATCAAGCCTTATGGTGGGTGAGTATATTGTTCGAATTTTATGGCAATTTCGAAAACTTATGCCAATCTTTGGATGGATTTTTTTCTCCGGTGACACTAAAAAAAGTATTAAAAAACAAATAACAAGATTGGATGATTTTTTGCTTCTCATATTTGTATCATACATAACGTACCTTGATGAGTTATTCAAACACACTTAAATATTCCCTTTTTTAAACCCTGTTTAACCTTTATACACATAAAATCTCCATTAACACAAAGGACCACTATATCTTCGAAATTGTTTCATTCCTTTAAGAAAACATGCAACAAAATGTCTACTACTCAAAAAATACAAGGGACTGTAAGTTTTATAGCATCACTTTACTGTCCACGGAGATCAAAAGAAAAAACAGGAAATAGTTCTCAAGATAAGATTTTGAAAATTAGTTACTCCGTGTAATCAGTCTCTGTGATATACTGAGAGGGCACAGTAAAAGCCATGCTTTGTTTCCAGAAATATCTCTTAAGAACTTTAGATTTCTTGTAGGAGATAGTTGTTCTAGAAAGATAAAACAAAACTACGTAAAATGAGAAGAATAAATAATGACTACATTTGTTATTGTAGTTGCCATTATTTATTCCTCCAAGGCAACCAGTCTAACAAAAGCTTGTTTTTGTCTCCATTAATTGTAAATTGTTTGATAAAATAGTTTAGTTCAGCACTTCTCTTATACTATAGGTGGCGACTTCAAATGGGGTGGCGAAAATTTAATTTAAGAACATGAATGAATTTTAAAAAAAATTTAATCGCAATCTATTTTCCTTGTTTTTAATATATTACATTTTCTGTGTAACGCAATTATAAAATGTTAACACTGGTTAAATTAAGCTGTACATTATATTTACCTATTGAAAAAATTTCTTTAAGCTCATTATTATCGGGGTATTGCATTGCAGTTTCAGTATATTTCGGAATGAAAATATGACAGTAAACGCATACCTAACGTCTTGCGCAACACAGCCGAATAAATATCGACACTGCTCCTACGACTAGCCTGAAAATCATTTTCTTGTAGAATCAACTGATTCTATTTCATCGCAAATGAGTACATTGTAAGAACAATATGCAAGAGAATTTTATTGTTTTATTCGATTAAGGTTGGTATTTATTTCAATAATTTATCATAAGAGGAGTTATTTTATTTATAATTTAAGATAAAGTTATTTTTACCAAAGGATAACGAGAATCGTGGGTATATCCTTTTAATTTAACAAATGTAGGCTTTATTAAAAAAAAATAAGTAAATTAGAATTTTAAGTTATCTGTTTATTCCTTTTTAAATTAAAATAGAAATTATATAGCATAATTTTCCTCGTGTTGTTTTTTGGTTGGGAGGGAAGGGAGTAGCTCGAAAAATTTGTAAGCCGGGGAGTGGTGTAGCAAGACTAAAAGAAATTTAAGAGCCATTGATCAAGAACGTAATTTTATTTACCTCAAGGACGTTTATTTCAGTAAAATGCAATTTATACAAATCGTTGTACCATTGGACAATTACTGTATGACAATTTCTGTTAAGAACTTTGTGAATCGGGGAACTTACAATTTCGAAAAAGTTTTCATCAAAAATATTTTTTATTTTAAGATATATATATAAAAGATATTTTAATCTTATCATTAAAAACCATTGAATTCCTCATCACTCTCATCTGATATATGGCCGTTGGATGTCGGCTAGAGGCTTGCGATACTGCTAGCTATGAAGGTTAGAGTTTAAAGAACTAAGTTATTGTTTCTTAAAATCTATAATATTTTCCATGACCCTCTTCTCCCTCCTACTTCTGACAAAAAAGAGTCCTTTATAAACATTAAAATGCGCTTATTAAAAATATATTCAGCTACAGAATTAAAATAATTATAATATAGATTAATATTAGAGTGCCTTTTATGTTGGCAAAAAACTATGAAATCTGTAACATACTTTCTGCAATTAAGATTAATAAAAAGTATTTGTTTTATTTAACATCAATGACAAATTGTTTATATACAAGCTTTGATTGGCCGGTAAGCATTTGACGTTTGGCGGTTTGTCAGGCACACCTGCATTGGGTTTTCTCGAGCAAGCCAGAAATATAGACCAGGTACATGTTTAAGTAGCTTATTTCGAGTACGAATAGACCTGTAGATTTTAATATTACGCGCCTGGGTCGGGTCAAGGTAAACAGTATTAAAAAAAAGCTTCTGAATTTTTTCCGAAAGGAGAGAAATATTGTTCAAGGACTCACCATTTTATTTTGCAAGTATGAATAAAAGTATTTTTATATTGAGAACGTAGCATTCATTTCTTTCTAGCAATCTACCAAAAATGTAATGAATAATGTATATATATATGTGTGTGTGTGTGTGTGTGTGTGTGTGTGTGTTTTCTTTCATTATTTAAAAGATCTCTGAATGAGTTAGATAATTGACGGAGCACTTCGGACTTTCAACCTTTAATCTCCAATTTGATACCTTTAAATGAGTTTCACACATGCCTCATTACTTGCCCAGGAATTTAATTTAAACAAATCACTTACTTTAAAATATTGCCTCTTAAAAAAGAATTAAAATACGTAATATGTTTTCCTCTTATAAATTTGTTGCTGCTATGCAGAGGAAAAAGAAACCCCATTTATATTTCAAAAATTCTTTGGAAATACTCGTATTGTATGATTCGGTATATAATTACACTGCAATTTTTCATTAAAGGCTTTAAATCTTCTTTCTCTTCCTGACTTAAAATCATTCCTTCAATGTTAGTTTTCTGAAAAAGAAAAGTGATTCCTGATTTAAAATCATTCATTCAATGTTAGTTTTCTGAAAAAGAAAAGTGATTCCTGATTTAAAATCATTCATTCAATGCTGATTTTCTGAAAAACAAAAGCGAAAACCGCAACAATATCACGAAAAAAAAACCTTGTTTATCCGTCTTACAAAATAATGTAAGATTCCTTGAAAACTAAAATCTCAGTTCTGAAACCATAAACTTTACATTCTTGAGATTTTTCCTTAAAAGCTTGGATTACGAAATCTCTTTGTTGATCTCTTATTTATCTGTTTATCAAATACTAAAAAATAAGTTCTCAAATTACAGTTCATGGGAAAATCTAATGTGTAAAATTCGATACTTTTTTGATATTGATGTTTATTTTAATAGAAATGCGTGTTTTTAATATATATATATATATATATATATATAATGCTTCACTTTCATTGTAAGGTTGTAATAGTCGAAATGCTTGCGTTGTTCTCATCGTCCAATCGCGATTTATAGTCTTGATTACCCTGAAAACCAGATGTGCCGAATATTTGGTTATTGTACAATAACAAGGAACTGGATAATAATTTGGAACTGGACCTCAAAATCTTCCCGTGGTGTGGAGTGAAAGTTAAGAGATTGATGTAAGAGAGCTAACGTGATGCGTGATGGATGCTCTCTTCACTTGATATTGGCTGAAAATTACGAGCGTTATCGCAAATAGATCTCGCGTAACTGTAGAACGAAATCTATTAAAAACTAACCAATGAAATAAGTAAATTTTATTTTTATTTCCTTTCCTAAATCTATTTCAGAAATGTATTATACACAGGGGACGATGTTTTGAAGAACGACTTATCGAAAAAACATTACTTGCTCATATGTTCGATAAACATCTATGCACCCATATAATAATATGCTTATAGTCGATTGCTTTGGTAGAAATCGTAGAATTTATGAATAGCCATTTCATGTGCCTAAGTGATCGAATAAGAAATGTTATTGACTACAGTACCAAACCTCATAGAAAAAAATATTACTATACATATATATATATATATTCCTAAAGAATTTTTTTTTTTTTTACTAGATAGATGAAAGCAGATACAGATATGAATGTCATTTAGACGAGAAGGTATAGTAAAAATTTAATTATTACTAAGAAGTAACCGATATATATAGATAAAATTTATTTTGGATATTTATTGATCCTTATGTACATAATGTTGTAAATTACAGTCATTAATGTAGACTTGTTTGGTTTCATGAAGCTGTAAATGAAAAAAATCCTTAGTATGTGGAAGAAAGAGTTTTATCTGCTTCCTACGATGACGGCCTTCGAAAGATCAAGAAAGGCTGTGATAAATGTATAAATCTGGATGAAGACTATATAGAGAAGTCTTTAAAGTAATAAATAAAAATTAAATTTTATTTCGATATTTTGTAATAATAATCAAAACTTTACAACACTTCGGGGAAAATAATTAATTCTTTACAATATAGGTCACTTAAATCTACGGGATCCAGAAACCAAAACGATCAAAATTAATAATTGTAATTTACAACATTATGTATATAAAGATCAAAATATGTAGAATAAATTTAATCCAAATATCCCTGTAATTTCTTAGAGATAATAAAAACTTTGCGATATACCCCTTCGTGAAGAAAAAAAAAAGATTCGATAAAATACACATTACTTATTTTAGGGATCATTTAAGAGTATTAAATGATCCCTAAGGGACATGAGTAAATCTAAATTAAATGTGAGAATTCTAATATGAGGTATTCAAAAGCAATCAAATTCAAAGTACATGATTTTTTTTTTCTCATATTAATGCAAAAAGAAAGCTATCCTCTATGAAAGAAAAATAAAGTTGAAATTACATTTTTATGCTGTTAAATATTGTATGTAAGTGTTATATAACGAAAAGAAATTATTAAAACTTAAGAAATCAGCTAGAAATTTCTGTAAAACATTGACTGACGCATTAATTTAATCATATTAATCATTAATTAATATAATTAAATCATTAATTAATATGTTTAATAATATTAATAATTATTTTAATCATTTAATATTTTCTAACTTTCATCATTTAATTTTCTCCTTATATTCAGTTTTTCATCAAAACCTGCACTATTCGTTTATATTTTCTGTATTAATTATGCTGTAACCTAGTTATATATATATATATATATATATATATATATAACGTATTCTATGAGCATAAATCTATTAATCAATCATGGAGAACTGGAGACTTTTTTATATAAAGTGGATGGGTATAATTATTTTTAATACATAATCATGATTTTTGTAGGAAATTAAAATAACTAAATGATAATTTTGATTAATCAGTTTAATCGGAATGAATTATTCTAAACATAATGAAACATCACAGCTTGGATTCTTATTCATTGAAAGTGCAATTGTTTGAATTCTGTACACACTATAATTCACATGAGTTAATGCAACAATAAAATAAAAATAATTTACATAAAATTTTATTAGATGTGTATCTTTAATAATTTTACTGAAGTCATTCGTTTAATTGAGTTCTTAGTCACCTAAATGAAAATAATAATAATTTTTTTAAAAAAATATTATATCTGCATCTGGATGTGTAATTGTGCATTTTATATATCATTAATTCTGCAAACTACAAGTAATTTTTTATGTTATTACAAAGAATCTATGAAAAAGTTAATAATTCTTAAAGAATTTGAATTCCTTTCACTGATTTTTGTTCTACATATATAACTTTCTATGTATGTTCATCAGTGATTTGTTACATATATACAACTATTTTAATAGGTGCTAATAGAATTGCAGGGGCAATCAATGCACTTCTCTTCATCTAAAACGGAAAAAAAAAAAATTCTGAAAAAATGGATAAATTTTCAAAGACCAAGACACCAATACCTCTCTTGCTAGGCTATTTGAACATCTTTAGTATTTTATCGAGTCTCAGAATGTTAAAAACGAATTCATCTTTTCCACACACAAAAAAAATCGTTTTTGGCTGAAACATATTATTTAATAAATGGTTTGAAGTTTTTCATGTTTATTTGTCTGTGTATTCCACTGATTTGTTTCGTAATTGTATCAATGTAATTATCGCATTAAATTTCATGTGTTATTCAATAAAATTTTATTGATTTATGCCTTAAGCAACATTACTGTATTATTTAATTTAACACTTAGAGAAATATCCTTATCAGGAATGAAGTTTCTGATTAACATCTATATCTTGTGGTATTTCAATTACAAAAACTGTTCCCACAGCATATTCGCAGCTTTCCCCAATTCCCTTCTCATTAAGTAGGATGAAAGCCCAAAATATCCCCTTTCTCCAAAAAAGGATTCCCCTGGGTTTCAGCCAGTGAAATTCGAAACTGAAGAAAGAGGGAAAAAAATAGTCTTATTTTTCCCCTTAACCCCAGGGTTGCTGCAGAGGTCACTGACTCAATTCCACGGTTAATTTTTTTCCCCCTTTCGCTACGATCTTAGCAGAGAAATTGAAAACCGAAGGCAAGGGTTCGAAGGAAGTACGTGTTTTGATAATGGGGGACTCGTTTTTGGTGATGTATGATGTGATGATTTTCACGTGTGATGATTTAAGTCGAATAATTGTTTTTTATTTTTATTTTCTACTAGACAGACTTTTTTTTCCTCTTTTTTTGCGAGATGATGTTTTCTCAGCTTTTATTGATACCCTAAATTGTTTTGAGATTGAAAAATATTGTATAACAAAGTACAGGTTGGGCCAAAAGTCACTTTATAGTTTTAAATGAGTGTATAATTGTTGATGTTTTATTTGTACAATTTTATATTTATGTGTAATTAAGCACCAATACTTAAATTAAATACGGGTTAGGAAGTAATCTCATTATTTAAAAAGTAAAACAAAATATAAGAAAACATTACTGTATCATTGAGTAAAAAGATATACACCAATCCACAAAGAAAACAGATAAAACATTGTAAACAAAAAAAAAATTGATACACATAAACATGTTTAACACTAAAAAATTATACGCTATACCAAATTTCAAACGAACGTACATTTAACGAAATAAATAAATTTGCAAGAGCATCCAAAAAATATAGAAACATTGAAAAACTGTAAAAAAAAATTTGAAGAAAAGCAAAATAATGGAGAATAATATGTTTATTGTTGTAACAGTTTTAGAATGTCGGCTAGGTTATTCTAGAATTATTGGCCAAACTATTACATACAAAAGCGAAGGCAAAAGTACACATTAAATATAGAAACAGCAAACGCGACATTTTATACTCACAGCCATTTAATTGATGCATAGAATGTTCTAGAATACTTCAACCAAGAGTTAAAGTTGAAATAATTGGTACTCAAAAAGGTTTGTTGGATTGATTTTGGTTGCACATTTAAAAAAAAGTGATAAGGCGGATTCATCAGAAATGTATGATTTGAATCCCCCCCCCTTTTAAACTAGGTATGTAAAACAATATCTTAGATCAGCGCAATTGCTTTCATTTCGTAAATATGGACTCTTTTCTTCATATTTTTTCATAACAATTTGTAATATCTCTTATTGTATCTCTTGAATTTCTTGACGGAAATCAATCTTGAGCTGATCATTGGTGTTATGACTATTGGAGAAAACACGGTCTTTAAAACACCCCTAGAGACCACGCAAAAAAAAATCTGTTGCTGTGAAATCAGCGGAACGTGAAGACTGAATCAAGTTTTCGATAACGATATCAAGTCCATATTTCTGGTTTTTCAACAATATTTTTTCAAAACGATCAAGATCGACCTGACTGAAAATAGAGAGGGGTTTTCTCTTAGTTCTTGGAGTATCTTTAACAGACAGATCCTTGTGTCATGGAAAGTTAAACTAAGATTCATATCATAGGCCTAAAAAAGAGGTTAAACAAAGTGACGCCTAAATGTGAGATCAAGGGAGCGTTTATTTGTATTGTAACATTGGGTAATTTCCCCACCTTCTCAAATGTGTATGTTTTAACATTTAAAGTCTCAATTTTTAGACTTTGGTTAAAAATAAATAATTCTTTCAAAAATTATTCCAATCGTATATTATTGAAAAGTAATTTTTGTTCCGTTCGTATATGATATGAGGAAAGAGCAGGTGAATTTTTAAAAAATTACTGACAATAATAATTTGTCAGGTAACTCTCTGAAGCTTCAACAATTTCAGAAAAGATTAAAAAGAAAGGTAACATAATCTCTTGTATGTTTATAAGTATAATAATATGTCCTTTCTGATTTCACAGTTGACCTCGTATTTCTGAGTTATGATCAGTCAATAAGGATACTGAACAGGTTCGTCACTCTTTTAATCTTTACGGTGAACTAAGGTAAGATGTTGAAACCTTACTGAATTTAGTGTGATGTAGCACCTATTATCCAACACGATAAGGCCACAAAGCCATTTCTCTATTATGCATCCTAGGCGCTGTAGTTCAGTGATTAGATTCATGATCATTGACGCTCGAGTCAAGTAATAAGTTCGAATCCCGATTCAAAGCAACTAATTAAATAATTACGAATGGAATACTAATTCGAAGAAGTGAATAAAGTATTTGAATGGAGCGTATTTTTTAGAATAGACTGGAATTTTTTTTAAAAAAATTAAGTTAATAGTGTGAATAAGTTTAATCCTAAAAAGGCTTAGTTTTGGAATTTTTAAGTATGCAGTAATTATTATTCCTCTTCCTAGACGAATGTAAGTAAGTATGTAAGACGAAAAATTACATAAAAACACTATTTATGAATGTATTTTAAGCATTCAATAATTAATGGCAGTCTTCTTTTAGAGTTGAAAAACTGGATAAGATCAAAGCATATTATTTTCATACAGAAAAGTGATCAATTCCTTTGTTTCTGATATGCGTATACGGACGCATCTTTAAGATTAAAAAATTCGATAAATATTCATTCATTCTTTAAAATTTATTAAAGTGAAAAAATGATTGAAATCAAAGAATAAGAGACGACGTATAGAGCATATCATGTTCAGTATTATTTCCATGAACGCGGATTCATTGAGCATAGTTGAGCCCCACGATGAAAGCATAAATTTCCTAAAGTAATTTATATCTTTACTCCATAAACTTATTTTCAGTTGTGAAGTGAAAGGGATATAATTAATTGAGAAAGGCAGAAATAAAATCTGCGAAATTTAGAAATCAATTTTAAAGTTATTCAAACGGAAAAAAGAGGGGAAAATAATAATGTTGCTCGATTGTGTACAGTGGATCCACGGTTTAAAAAAGGGCAATAATACTAAAATGGCAGTCAAAGACATCATACCATCGAGTCCAAAACCAGTAAAATATACCAGAATTTATATTATAGTGAAAATGGAGAAACTTTAATTCAGTGGCAAAACTACAATAACAAAAAGCATATTTGTATAGATACAACAGAATATAAATTAAAGTTTTGTGCAGCTCTGAGCAGTTGATTAAAAGTGAATGAGAATGCGGAACAGATCCACATATATTAAGCGGCTTTTCTTGGCGCTATTTATGCAAGTTTCCATTTACTCATTTTTTCATAAGATGGATTAATTACGCAAATGAGGAGATTATTGCACAATTAAAAACTGATCTGATTAAAAAAAATTGGAAGTTTTTAAAACATGCCATTTTCCATACGGTAGTGATATTATTTTACCATTGGAATATTTTTCCGTTTGAAAAAAGCTCCAGTTCAAGTCATATATATATATATATATATATGAGTGATGAGTGTGTGTAAGGAGCTCACTCTTAAATGTAATTAATTTCTTAATTCCTCTTATATTTTAAACTGTCGTAGTACTGCGTTCATCGTTATTTCACGTTTCCATTCCTTTTAACCTTTAATTTATGCGATCACGTGATTTTCAAGAATGCTAAGATTAGCATTTCTCACGCTTTGAATTTTTAGGAATATTGCCTGCCAGACACCATATAAAATAGCCTAAAGATACCTACATCTGTTATCACGTGACCTGCATAATTCTTAATTTAATTTTCCTGGAGAAATCAACAGGGAACTCTTTCACTCCTCACCTTATTATGAGAGTGAGTGGACGCATATATATATATATATATATGCGTGTGTGTGCTTGTGTGTGTATTCGGTTCACCTGCTCTACTTCCGATCATCTATACTTACAATCCCAATAAATAAATATATGTGGTAAATAAAGAAATGTAATTGTATTGTTATGATCGAAAAGTTCCCAGAAAAATGTAAATCCTACTTACTACCAGTTCTACATACAAAATATCAAAATATTTGTCAGATCTCAGTCATAGCCTGTTTTATTGGGCAATTTGGGAATACTATAGGAAAGTGGTCATGGTGGCGAATTTGTGGTTGTTTCAGTCGAGGCATAAATTTGAATCCTGATCCAACTTAAAATTCGTTGTATGGCGGATACTATGCATATTAAATCTGTCAGTGCTCGAAACCCACCCTTTCCAAGATGTAAAAATTTGGAGAACAGGAGCTAACTTAAGTTTCGTCCTCGTCACTTGACATTCATTCCTGCACTAACAGCATTTTCCTAATCCTTTTGGATGAACTTGCCCTCGTATTGTTTCTAAGTGCGATATTAATCAATGGGTTGCATTTTATGTTTGCAGTATATATCCATCAAAATTCCATCAATCAATCGATTCACATAATATACAATAATTATACAAACATAAATTGAATGTTTTTGTTTAATGTAAGCTATTTAAAACCCGCTTAATAAAGGGTTATAAAAGAAGTGTGAAAGTAATATAGAAAAATATAAATCGGTCTGTTAGTCGGAACGGAACCAGGTTGTTAGGAGAGGATACCTTTTACTTCCATCCTCAGAAATGAAAAAAAAAAAAATCAGTAAGACAGAATTAAGTTTTAACACTCTAACGGGTATTAGCATTTCATACGCATCGTACAAAATTTAAAAACCCCTATCAAACCAACACATTACCAACCCTTCAATTTTTTTACATCCTTCAAGAGATCGGAGTGTCGAAAAGCTTATTTCCCAGCCATTTCGAGTTCATTCGTGTAGTTCGGAAAGAAGAAGGCAAGTTTGCTCTGCGGATGTCTAAAATAAGATGAAGTCTTCTTGATAACATCCGGTCGTCGGACCGTCTGTCCTGGGGGGAGGAGGGAGGGACCATTCCGACAGACAGGAAACGCGGTAAAAATTGGATCTGTCTTTCACAGTTGCCTCTTGTTTTATGCGACAACGTCCGTCATGTAATATTTTATTTTATTTCATTCCCCATTCGTGAGCAATGAAATGAGAATGCGGTGTGGAGTTACTCTTTCATCATGGAAAGGGGTGGGGAAACCTTGTTGAAATGTGCGCGCCAGATTCTTGTTCGGAGGATGAGAATAGGGGGATGACACTGGATTCTATATATGATGTGAGGGAAATATTAAGCTTTTTTTTTTTTTTTTTTTTTTTTTTTTGAGAATCAAAATGGAGTAATTTGGTTTCCTCATATTAAAATGTTATTTGGTGATGTGAATAACAACAACTCGTTTCCTGGACAATTTATTTAACTCTGTTGTCAACAGTGCAAAGAGGTCCAAATATTCTTCCAAATTTTTTAGGAATTTTTAATGTTGAAACTCTAGTCTTAATTATTGTGGATCTCCTACTAGTTATGGTCAAACGACGTTATTTCTGAAACTACTTACCGATCATATAATAGTTGACCGTGAATAAAATATTATTTTGCTTTTGTAAAAGCTTTTTTATTCATGAAAGAATATGTGCATTTATTTTGTGATTGTAACAGTACTAGTTATAAGCGAAAAAGTTACTTATAAAATCAAGATTATTCAATGGAGTCAGATATTAAAAGGGCGATTAAAAAAGAAACAATTTACGGTTTTATATTTATTTTTATTTACGAAAGAGAAAAGCGGAACCAATAGTTTTTTTACTGAAAAATATTTCATCTCTATTTAGAATTAAAAACACCCTTAAGAACTGGATTTTCTTAGAATAAATATATTTGAAGAGATGTATTTTTTTCATATTAATTTCACAAATCTTTTATTATTATTATTATTATTATTATTAGGGTTGAGTTTGCCTTTCATTGCAGAGCAGGACCAACTCAGAAAACAGAAACTTTTTGGATAAATAGAATGTCTTCATTAATATTTATATAGGCTCTTGTGGTTTCTTATAACTCTTACATTTTTAATTATACTTTACGCTTCAAATTTTGAAATATTGAATGAATACGGTATCTTACCTTACGAGTGATAAATAGTTCAATATTAATTCAATGCAACTAAGAGACTAAGTAGGAAACATATTTTATACTGGGAAGGATTGATTCGAAGAGAAGTGAATAGCTTTTTATAATATAGAGAAGTCAGAATTCAATAGTATTGTTCAAGCATTTTTCAAATTGAAAAAAAAAATGTGCCACAGTTAGGTCTTATTCAACATTAGCGACTAAGGCTCTTTCCACTACGGCGACCAGACAAAATAAATATATGTGATGGAGGACAGTTCGATCTTGTCATGCCATCTAGGTCATTACATGCGAGGTTCTACTACGGGGTGAAAAACAGTTTCCCGAAATAGCAGCAACTCTCTTCTGAAAACCGACACAATTATGTCATGAGTTAAAAGTACCTAATAACTAACCCAGGTAGGAATTCTTTGCCGGTTTTGTTGTCTAAGCCGCTGTTGAAAATCCACCTGACAATTTTCTCCACACCAAAAGTATGGGCAGTTCGAATGACCTCCGTCACTCAAGGTCAACCGACCTCCACAATGAGGGTGAAAAACTATCCCTCAAAATCATCATCAACATCTTTCCGCCGAATAAGTATGCATTTTTAAAGATCTGGAAACCTGCAGAAGATCACTAAACCAGTCATAAAAATACTTTGAAAAATATAAAGAAAAGAATAAAAATAAGCAGACTCTCTACCTTGTTGGAAACAATGTAATGTAACGTTGTGTCCAGATTAAGAGACAGTTTAATGAGACTAGATCCGTAGAGAGATAGCCTAGGCAAAGTCTTTCAAAAGCCACAGCAGTTTTTAAAGATCGACATTTGTTCTTTTCCATGATCTAATGGCAGATTTCAAAGATTACAGTTTTCAAAGGGTTTAGAGAGATATATTTGTAAGATGAACTCTGTTTGCACATTGATCATATCTGCACGTAGAACAGTCCGTTTAACATGGTGATGAGAAAATCGATTTAGTGGTTAAGGGTTCGTTATTTCGAATGTTGTATTATTCTTACCTCTGTTCCGCACTAAATGCATCACGAATTGGTCCAGAGGTAATTTCTGTTATCTGATGAGTCCTGTTTCAGCCTAACCACTATTTCTCGATGTATCTTCATTCGAATGAAGAAAGTGCTCACTAAGTGGTTATGTTAAACCTAGACCCAATTGCAGGTTGAAGGGTAGCTGGATCCTACAACTACTAGAAAACAAGCGGCGGATAATTTACGGTCTGGACAGGCATCAAGTTGGAATGCACAGACCTCCAAGTCTTTGACAAAGACTCTGTAATTACTGTAATGTATAGTGATAGAATTTATATAAGCTCTATGTTTACCTTTACAAGGATGCATTTTGCAGTTATTTCACGTTTACAGAAAACAACGCGCATCCACATAAGGATAATCTGACTGATGAGTTTGTGGAAAGTGAAGATATTCGCCGGATTGATTGGTTCTGGATGGATTTTCGAGGAATGGGACCTGTTATCATACAGACTCATAAAATGTCTCATTTTACCATGAATTCGCGTCTTGAAATTTGTGTAACTGTGAGATGGGACAATATTCCTATTAAGCCTTTTTACAACGTTTTTCTGAATTTCACTTGGTGTGTGTGTGTGAGTGTGTGACATCAAATTTTCGATCGTTAATTTAACCAACTTCCCATCAAGATAGAGCTTTGAAATTTGGGGAATCGTTCTTACTCGCCTAACAATGCAATATTTAGACATTTGTGGCAAGTTTTAACTAATATTTCAATAATTTTAATAAGTCAAAATATTCTTTCCCCTCGGCGCTTTTAGGATTGAGGAAAAAATTTCTTTCTCCCTCTGGGAACACTGGGATTTCCACATACGCCACATGGGGTATCGTAAAACTTTTCTACTCACAAAAGGGAGATAGTAAGGGTTGCTGACTTTCAGTCAGTAATCATTCGCAAGAAAGGAAGATTCCAATATTCGGCACCGTGTCTTATCACAATAATTTTTTCTGAATTCTGGTTACCATTTTTTTAATAAAATGACTTACAAACTTTCAAATGCATGTTTTGACTTCATGAGTATTATGAATTTTTTAATATGCTCACAAATGTCTCTTTATAAGTAAATTTTAAAGTTAAAAATTATTGTATTTCATTTGGTGTGTGTATCATCAAATTTTCGATCGTTCATTTAACCAACTTCCCATCAAGCTAGAGCTCTGAAATTTCGGGAACCGTTCTTACTTGCCTAACAATGCAATATTTAGATATTTGCGACCAGTTTCAACTAATATTTCAATAATTTTCTTTAATAAACTTTACCACCATATAAAAACGTTGATTTTTATCTCGAATTTTTGATATTGCAAACTTTGTTTTAGACTCTCCGGCTCTGACGTGTATATCAAGTACAATCATACTATAGTGTTGTACGGTTAATGTTTGGTATTTTATCTGGTAAAACATCTGTAAAAATCAGTAAAATATCTATTAATATTTGATTTGCAAATATTAACAGATATTTTAGCTATGTAGTTTACTACAAAATGAGAAAGATGATAGTTATGTATCTAAGTTATCTGAGTATTATACCAAACATAGACATACAACACTTATAGTATGATTGTACTTGATATTCACAGTTTTAGTTCTAAATTTTTTTAATTTCAACTTTTTTTCGCGTAATATAGTTAAGTTTTTTTTATTTTTTATGGTATAATTTTCAGTTGAAAATTATGTAAATTCTCTTTCAAAAATAAAAAAATTGTGTACTCTTCACGTTTATGAAATTTTTCAGTAATTACTTACGAAATAATAGAAAACTTCATGCTTAAGACTGAAACTCTTGCAGTGGCCAGTTTTGAATATGAAAATAAACTTTGGAGTACAAAAGGGCATTAGATTAAATAACTCAAGACCTATATTAATACCTGAAGGCTCAATTTTACCATTGAACTGACTTCTAGATTAACAGGAATTATTATGCCTTATATTAAGCAGATCTCTAGTTTATCCATGGAAGAGAGTGGGTTTGGAAAATGGTATGCAGAGAGAATCAGATGTTTTCCTTTCTTTTGGCCATGATTCATTACTGTTAATTTCTTTCCCAAATGGTCATTTTACAGCGTCTTGGATGAATTGATCTAACCAATCAAAATTCTTAAAAAATGTGATAGAGAACATTTTAACGTAAAGCATACAAAACACAAATATTTTAATAATATGAGGCTTATAAGTCATCTCGTTCAAACACTAGATCTCTATTGAACTAACAAATAAATTTCACGTTCATGGTAAAAGTAGGTTATTATTATGCGTCTCTTCTGACTAGAAATATACTTCTGTATTAAGTGAAAGGTTTCTTTAAATAAAAAAAAAAGGAAGAGGAAGGAGAAGAGAAAAGCGGATGTTATTGGCTTTTTATCAACTTTTTAAAACTCGGCCCGGTTATCGGTTTCCGCTCTCGAAATAGGTATATCCTAACCCTCACCCACAATGATAATCCCCGCAAATAGATTAAATTAGGTCGGAATCATCATATCTGATTCTTCTCACAGTTTATAAGTAAAATCACGAGTGAGCCCTTTTTATTATAAAACTGCTAAATAATACGGATAATCAACCAGTATTTTGAAAATTTTATCATATGTCTTTAATAAAATATTATTATGTTTACATTTGGTGTTAATGATAATTATCGAGATCTGAGATAACGTTAAAGAGAGCAATTACGTAAGAATATTCTTGATTTTTAATGAAATGGTGATAGGTATAATGAAGTATAAAAATATAATCTGATAACGCTTAATTATAACTTTTTATCTATTGTCATAACCACTTACCCGTTCATTTGCGGTTTATTTAAAAATAATTTCTAAGTATTGCATTTTGATAATGATAACGAATTAACGAAGAAAAAAAAAAAAGATATGGTAAGCTTTGCTCTTTTTATAACAAATTTAATTTTTAACCTGGATAAGACAGACTAATAATTTTTAAAAAAGATAATACTAGTTTGTTATTGTTTAATGAGTGTTTGTGCTTAGTATCTAATATAATCAACGTTACATTATTTTTAATATTATCTTCATTTTAAAAATTGACTATTATTTCAATTCTAAATTTTATGCTGCCTCCTTTTAAAGCTCACGATAATGTTATGGTTTTCGTTTAAAATTTGGGAAGCTCAGCGAAACATTCACGAACTTTGGGAATGGTGGATTGCTGGTTCGAATCTCGAACCCTCAGAAAATAAACGTATAAAATAATAGGGCTTACTGTTCTTAAAAATTAACTGTGACCAATGGCGTAGAGTGCATTTCTACCACTCAGAACGGAGCCTAGATTTTCTGCTGCCCTATTTTCACAATTGAGTAAAAAGAATCCGTAAAAAAATCTGTAATACTTTGTCACTATTTCGAATGGTTTCAAAACAACATGTCTTTCTCAAATTAAATTTTTATTCTGCTTGTTTTTCGTAAAGCAAACTCTTTAATAGATTCGTCAATGTTAATTTGTACCTTTTGTTCGAATGCTAAAATACCTAGATTTGTTAATTTCAGCGTGGACATCGTAGATCTTAAATAATTTTTAATCAGTTTCAATTTAGAGAAGCTTTTCTCACAACTCCCATTATTTATGGCAGCTGTGAAGAATATTCTCAGTATTATTTAACTCTCCTTCAAGTTTGAACTCAAAAATAAACTTTAATAAACCCAGTGAGTCATAATCAATAAGTTCTTTCTTACAGTCTGTTGTTGTTCTGAAAGCCTGTAAACGTACGCACGTGCTCAAACTTAAACTCTTCTTTGTCAGTATCTGGAGGAGCTTCGTCGAGGTCGCATTCATCATCTTCGATGCCCAATATTATTGTAGGCCTTAGGAAAGCATATTTTTCGGCCAAATTATGAAACTCTGAAACTATTCTCGAACATCAGTAGTTACTCTGTGTAATGAAGAAAACATTTTCATTTTAACTCATCTTCGTGCGATAAGCCAACATCTCTACCTTCGTCGCCAAAAAATGTACCTCCTCCTAATTCGTCTTGGAGGTTCAATAAAAATGCAAAGTTCGAAACACAAGTAGTTAGCTTAATGCAAAGCCACGTCTACGGATTATTCTCATTTCTCCTTCAATACTCTCTGAAAATAACTTATTTTCTTCGCACACTGATGTACTTTATGTCCCTCCGTTTGCAAATAATTTTGGGCATCATTCACTTCACGCAGGCTCGGTTACCAGAGACCCAAGAAACATAGAAACAAAAATGATTGCATCGCGACTTACAAAGTTCCTGCAGCGGTTCGTGTGCTCAAGCTTTTGTCTATTTCTGTTAGCTTCTCAGCATTGTCAAAACTTCTTTGTAATGAATTCATGTCATGTGTACTGCGTCGCCTTTTGAGCACCAGCATATGTCGTGAACCCTCTTCAAACTCTTGTCTGCTGCAACTATCAGAACTTCCCTTCGATGTGTAGATATAAAAAAGAAAGCATAATAAAGTTTCATTGTGCCGAAGGAGATCACTGAATTCACCTCCACCGAAGCCACAAGCAAGCAAACTAGATTCAATGAGTGGTTTGTGCAGAGCACCAATTCGGCATTAGGGTTGATATATTTTATTCGTTGATGCACATCTGTCTTCCGGCCATTGTAGAAGCATTATCGTAAGCTTGTCTTCTATAATTCAAGCTTACTGTCATTTCACTATTACTTTTGTCTGTTTTGTTTTTCGTGTCAAGGAAATCTATAAATATTTCACTATTTGTACTTCCCAATTTTCATTCATCATACATCGTAATACTTGGTTTGTTTGATCTTTATGGGAAATATTCGGTGTACTATCGAATATCATAGAATAGTACTTAGTCGTTTGAATCTGACCTATAATTCTTAGGCGAACGTTACTCCCTAAAATTTCAATAAATTCTTTTTAAATTTCTGGTGGCATATGAGTAAGTGAAATTTTTTGGATTATTTTTATTATGATTATATGTTCTCAAGGATAGGATCTTACTTTGCCAGTAGGTGCATCAATTCCAAAAAGTTGCTTTTATTGACCCTGGTGTCATTTTCCCTGTAAATTCCTGTACTAGTGTCCTTCGCCAATAGCTCTCGTGTTGCTTCTCAGTGTAACGTTAATAAGCAATTGCATCTTAATCATGGTCCTTTACTCTGTAGCAGCATAATTTCCCCCTGTATACACGTTTGTTTGGCCATGAATCTAATTATATCAAACAATCTGGTTAGATTTTTATGCCATTTTTTTTTTTTTTTTTTTTTTTCTGTGGTACAACTTCTTGCTCTTTTATTATTATTTTTTAAATCAAGAGTCTTTTCTTTTTGAAGTTCTGTTTCCAACTCCTTCCATTTGTAAAAACTTTGGTTGCGTGTAGAACTTGATTCATTATTGGCGACTTTGGGGTTCAGTGTTCACCAAGTACTGAAACAGTCGGAGGAGTTCGATACGCTCCGTGAGTTTGCGTTTCCTAACAAACGACAACAGAAGAAAAACAACGATGTTTCAGAAATAGAATAAACCATTTAAGTGCTTAAAACTTTTTCGTCATTTGTCAATGTACATCAAAACCATTCTCGCATTAGCTACCTGGACAATACTTTCGGTGCGATAGAGTCCATGTCTGACTCTGATTGAACCATGCGTGATTCTGTTAGCTCTTCGAAGTCTGTATTAATGTGCTGAAAAACTTCGGGTCCTCGCTGTATTGATAGCAATCGTATGTTTGAATCAATATTTTCAGGCAATTTTCCAATATTGTTTTTTGACAAACTCTGACCAAGTTGATGTGTTTGCAATTTGTTCTGGTGTTGCAGTTTCAGCAATCGTATCGGAAGCATGTGAAGCTGACAAATTCACATTATCAATTACAAGTCTTAGCAAGTCATCAGTGTCCAGTACTTGTACTACTTCAGCTATTTCTTGGTTTTGAGCAGCACTAGTCTATGAGGAACTTACACTTGATGTCCTAGGAGTAGATTCTGTTATCACCGAATAAAATTTCACAAACTTAAATATAACACCTACATTTATTCTGATAATTTCTTACTTGGCTTTCTTCTTATTTCGATATGATACTCCAGTTCCTCTGTCCCTTTTCATTGTAAGGTGCGCTCTAATCACACAAAACCGTGACAGAAATATATAAATAAAATAATAATAGCACATATACATTACACATAAAATTAAGTTACTTGTAGTTCAATATGTTAAAACAAATAAACAGCATTCTACGCAGATGAAACCGCAAAGCCAATGAAAAGTTTTAAAATAAATGAAACAAAAATTTACTTTAAAATTCCTATGTATTCGACGAATCGAAAAAACCCAAATAAACCTGACTTTACAATAACTAATACACGTGAAACTTTATCAAAAATGTAAAATAAACAATATCAACGCTGCACTACTCGTTGACGTGATGAAGTATAAGAAAATTTGTGTAATATTTTCTAGTTTAGTTTTATATAATAAAGACTCTCTTAAGCGTTAGAAATAATAAAAAAAAAGTATTTGTTATTACACATTTATTATGTTGTATTACATTTAATGAGAGAAAAATATTTATATTATAAAGAAATAGATATCCTGTAGAAAAATAAGAAAAATCAAAACATTTTCTGTTCGTTAGAAAATTTTTTATCAGTTTCAAACAATATAAATGAAATATATGACAATTAAACTGAGTTATTCAATTGCAACTAAATATAAAATAAAATTATCAAAATAACTAAGTTTTATTTTATTTTCAAACCTAACTTTCGTTATCAAAATAATTTCTTTTTGAAGTAAGTAATCAATAAATGTACTAAAGACCTAAATAAGATTCAGCATGTATCTGTAGCTAAAAAATATTTTGTTTGGAATGTATAAGCAACTCAAGTAATTTTTTAAACATGAGAGGTGAATAAAAACGTTTGTTTTTGAATTCGAATGCCAATCGAAAATGTTTTTGGAAGATTATGGGTGCATTTTTTTCAAGCTAAGAAAACAAACACTTGTACGTATTAATCATCATAAGAATATTGTAAGAATTTGATGAAATATTTATATATAAATATATTTAATTAAAAAGTGAAAATTAGAACGTTTTTCAGAAAAATTTCAAAACATTTCATTAAATTACCGGAATATTATCTCTGTCACCTGCCTTATAATAAAAGCAAATCAGAGTAAGATTTTTTTTTTCACTTTGACTTACATACAACCAAAGTACTTGTGCATTAAATAATCTTGGAGAATTGGAAAAGTATTTGAAAATGAGGATATAACTATCCTTTTCTGTTTAAACAGAATGAAAAATCGCCGCTCTGATTTGCTCTGTTTTCTACAAATACAGAAAGCTAAATAAATAAACCCCATGTACAACTGCAACAAGTAACCCACTCTTTTTTTTTTCGAAAGGGATAATTTCTTCAAAGTCATGCTACCCCTTTTCTTCTCATTCGCCCTCAAGTATGTCATAAAACACGAATATGTTTATTGCCACTTTTGTTGAGCTTGAAAATAAATGCATCTCTCAGAAGGCTTAAAGGAATGGCTATCTGGCGGCGCATTTATATCTTTAATATGGCCTTTTGAAGTATTCATCATTCGGCTTCATGCAGTTACAGGGGGTGGACAAAAATATGGAAACACCTTGTAAAATGCATGTTTGAAAAGAAAGATTGATTTTAATGAAATATGTAGGTGGCGCTGGCGTTTTTGACTACTAACGCCACCTATACAACTTCGTAAATGTGCTAAACAGTTCAGTTGTTGTCGGAGTACTGTTATGTGAGGTTGTCATTGCATTATGTCAGAGTTAACAGACTTCGAACGTGGGCAAATTGTTGGAGCACGTATGGTAGGTGCTTCCGTAAGCAAGGTAGCCGAGGTATTTAGTGTTTCAAGAGGTACTGTATCGAAGATTTATTCCGCATATTTGAAAAGCGGAAAAACATCATCTGCTAAAACACAGCGCGGACGAAAGTGTGTGCTGAGTGATCGTGACAGACGATCATTAAGGGCAATTGTGACGAAAAATAAGAAGACCACAGCTGCAAAAGTTACTGCTGAAATGAATGTTGTGTTACAGAACCCTGTGAGTACCAAAACAATTAGAAGGGAGCTTCATAAACAGGGAATTTCTGGCCGTGCTGCAATTGAGAAGCCACTCATCAGTGATGCTAATGCCCGTAACAGGAAAAGGTGGTGTTTAAGTCATAAAGCCTGGACTATAGGGCAGTGGAAGCGTGTAATATAGTCTGACGAGTCTTCTTTCACATTGTTTCCCACTTCTGGCCGAGTTTACGTCTGGAGAACGCCATCTCAAGCCTATAATACAGACTGCTTGTTGCCAAGAATGAAACATGGCGGGGGTTCTGTTATGGTTTGGGCAGCCATATCGTGGTTCTCTGCTGGACCCATGATAACTGTGTCAGGGCACATGACTGCCAAGACTTATGTGAACATTTTGGCAGATCAAGTTCATCCCATGGTACAAACTTTGTTCCCCGATGGTGATGGTGTCTTCCAAGACGACAAAGCCCTTGTTCACACAGCTCACATTGTCCAGGACTGGTTTTCTGAGCACGAGGAGGATTTGTCCCATCTCCCCTGGCCACCACAGTCACCAGACCTGAATATTATCGAACCTTTGTGGTCTACATTGGAACGGAAAGTGCGTTCTCGTTATCCACCGCCAACATCGTTATCTGAACTTGCCACCGTTTTGCAGGAAGAATGGTATAATATTCCCTTGGCACACATACAGGAACTGTATTTATCCATTCCGAGAAGACTGCAAGCTGTTTTGGATGCCAACGGGTTTCCTACACCATATTAAGCAAAGAAACATGTTTTTTAAAAGGTGTTTCCATATTTTTGTCCAACCCCTGTATGTGGTGTCCCTTTCCTTTGGTCCTTTTCTATTGACTTTAACAATAAAAAAGATTGTAGAAATAAACACTGAATAATATTAAAAGTTTAGATTGATATACCGCCAACTTGAGTTACCAAAATTCACATGCTGTTATTAGCCCCTTTTTCTTTGAAGCAATGGCCAGAGAAAGGCGAGCAGAATCTACCTTACGATGGCGGCAGAAGTCATCGTGACGATTAATCTCACAATTTACGAATAGAAAGATTCTGAAACCGAACTATGCATGTTACTCTTGAATTAGCATGTTAAATCCTGTAGGCAGTGCACCTCTCAATATAGGAATGCCCGAAACTTTATCAATTTCGTTTATCATTTTTATGTATTTCATTTTCTAGATTCAAGTATTCGAAATATATCTTCTTAAGTGTTTTTTTCGCTCTAATTCAGGCCATTTTGCCACCGTAGGCAAACATTTATCTTGCCTATCGCCGGCCATGCTATGAGTTGATCAAGGACAATAACACAGTAATTCAGAAATGAAAACTGACTCACTAATTCCATTTGTTGCGTGGCAACAGCGGATCTCGGCCGGCCACGCCCAAATCAAAATTCAAAAAGTAAGCTTATTTTCTTATTTTGAATTAAAAAATATTTGACAAGCTGTTATTCAACCTCACTTAAATGTAAGTATATTTGCTTAAGTCAAATCTTACTAATCTATTTTGAACCACTTCCACTTGTCTAATTGCCTTGAAAATACCTGGGTAGTCTCAATGACAGTACAGTTATTTGATCTAATGATCATGCTCTGATGCAGCAGATAGATTTAGCAGCTCATCGGCTCCCTGCTGCCCCCTAAATCTGTGCCGCCGGAGCCATGGTACCCTCTTTCTCCCTTACGCTACGCCGCTGACTGTGATCCACAAACAGTTAACTTGACTAAATATTAAACGCAAAATATGGTTACACTAACCTTAAGGCTAATTAAAGGCTGACAAGCTAATTTTTTAATGAATATCCTCTACATAAAATAACTTCTTTTATGAAAATTCTTTACATAAGTTAAAATTATTTTTTTCAGAATTCAAATCACAGTTATAAAGAGATAAAGAAAACTAAAATGTCCGGAAATCTTGAGACCTCTGAAGACTGGATATGGTACTACTTCTTATGACCCTGTTGTAAACTAACTTTACTTCACGGTTTTAGAAACACATTAATTCCTGGTAGTGCTTTCTAATGAAATGGAATATGAATACATCCATCACTGATGTTTGATGGTCTTCTAAGAATAAAAACTGCATGCTTAATCTGTTGTTTGGATTATAATGAAAATAACTCTTTTTACTTTACCAATAAACGTTCAGTCACATTCATCAAATCGAAGCACAGGGACCCATAAAAAAGCAATCAACAAATTTGTAAGGTTTGGTTGTGGTTAACAAATTTGTAAGGTTTGGTAACAAAACCTGTATTGAAGATTGAAATAAGTTTGTAGTACTCCCAGAGAGGCCTAGTAAAATGCTCTCATGCTACAATAACCTTCAACTGACTTCACAAAACTGTCTTTTTTCTCCTTCCTCGAGGGTGGTACTGCTAGCGCAACGTAGCGGAGGCTCTGAATCATTGCTCGAAGGGGACGGGAACACTACATCTCTCCATCAAGCTCTAACGTTACATTTGTTTACAAATTTAATTCAGCAGCTGTTACTCTTAAAATTAACACTCAAAATATTCACACAATGCTAAATTAGTTTACAATTATTAACACTAAATACACAATAATAATTATAATAAAAGGAAGCAATACTTAAACGCGAACACTATTACACATTACAAATTATCAAAAAACCCTTACACATTATAAAACATTAATTAATATACACTTCATGATTTCGAAATGATTCATATTAATAAGATATTTTAAATGCAAAAGAATGGTATGAAGACATGAACTAGCACAAATACACATATAAAGAATTCAAAAGAATATCCATGCGTTCAGCAATAACTGATAATGTTCACACTAAGCGCTATAATGGGTCTGCATGAGGCATTTTCGATCCCTCACAATGTTTCAGAGTTATCTTAAATCTTTGCAGGGAGAATGTCCATCTTTGTAGTCTAGACGACTGCGGTACGCTTTTTGTTAAAAAAAAAAAGGGGGGGGGAGCGTATTATGATCCGTGTAGATTTCAATTTCGGTACCGGACACCCATGATTCAAACTTTTTCAAACTCCACAAAATCGCGAATGTTTCCCGCTCAATGGTTGACCAAGCTTGCTGAGCTCTGGTCAATTTCTGACTTGCATAAGACATAGGGTAAGTCTTTTCATCCAACTTTTGGGATAAGCATGTAGCAACGCCAAATGATGAAGTGTCAGAATGAATGATGTACGGCCCGTTAATCACAGGAGTATATAAGGAAGAAGCATCGGCAAGCGCCCCTCTTAATTTTTTGAACCCTTCTTCATGTTTATCGGTCAATGGAATTTTGTCGGAGACTTTCTTTTTCGTTAACTCAGTGAGGGGATACACAAGCTCTGAATATTTGAGAATATACTCGCGATAGTAATTGTCAAAACCGAGTACACTACGTAACTACTTCTTATTCGTCGAAGAGGCTAATTTTCTTATCGCACACACCTTTTCTGGATCAGGCAGATGTCTTCCCGAACCGACAACGTGTCCTAAAAATTTCACACGGGGTTTCACGAAATCACGCTTCTTATGGTTTGCAGTGAAGTTTAATTCTTTCAACATCGATGAAATGAGGTTTAAATGCTGCAAATGTTCACTGAAAGTTCTTAGAAATATCAATATATGCATGGGAGAATTCTCTATAAGGAGCAAGCGCTTTATTCATTAACCATTGGAAAGTAGCAGACGCATTTTTCTGTTCAAAACTCATGACTTTAAATCTATACATTTAGCAGTGAGTTTTGAAAGAAGTAAAATCTTTGCTTTCTTCCGACATCTGTATGCCAAATACTTCTTAAAAAATCTAAAGTAGTTATTACGTTAGATCTGCCGATCAACTGGATCAATTCTGTTGCTGGTTAATTGGATCAATTTATAGGAAATTATCCGTTACTATTATACAATTCAAAGCCCATCTCATGGATCCATCTTTATGCACAATCTCATGGATCCATCTTCTTATTCACATAGATTACCGGATATGCAATCTCAGCGCTGCTTTCCTCGATTAATCCTAATTCCAATAATTCTTGGATTTGTTGATCTACTTTTCCCTTTCAGTGCTTCCGGGATTCTGTATATAAACGGTTTTTCCCGTTCTGCGTTGGGCTTTGAACGAATTTTATGTGCGTCAACTGTAGCAATATTTACATTGCCCGTAAAAAGTTTTTTTGGTGCTTACTTAACAATTCCAGTAATTTGCTTTCTTCATCATCTTCCAGGTGACTTACATCAATATGCTTCAATAACTCTTTCTTCCCGGGTCTCAGAGAAGTTGGAGGGGGAAGAACTTCACCAAAATCTTCATATCTTCGAATATCACCTCGAATGCATTAACTCTTGGATAATACCTCCTTATATTATTCACATAACAATGGTGAACTTTTTCTATCACTCAATTTTACATTATAAGAGTGAGGAGGATTCAATCCAACTATCTCTCCAGGGTCGGTCCACTGCGCATAGAGTTTCTCCGTTGAATCGGATATATACCTTTACACCCATCTCAAAGCCTTTGGAAGCGATCTTTGCAATTGAAATATTTTGCAAAAGCTTCTTGCCTTCCGGAGGTAATTAATTTAGCAGCCATCTCTAAATTGATCTTTTGTTCTCGTAAGTAATCCACCACAGATTTTCCCATGTTCAATGAAATAACAACGTCGCCGCACCAGCTTGATTTAACACATTTAGAGGACCTCTTGATGTTTGTCCATACATCAAATTGAAAAGTGACACTCCCGTTGTGCAGTTCGAGACTTCTTTGTATGCGAAAGGCGAGTATTTGTTCTAATTACTTGGATCAGTCCTAATAACGTGGGGCAATGAATTCTTTAACACTTTATTGTATTCCTCGAATCTTTATTGTATCTTGATCAAATGAGAAGTCCAATTTTCCTTTTTGATTTCAACTCTTTTATCTTGTCTCTCAAATAACACTAGATATAAGCTAATATCCTTATTCTTCGGATCGAATTTTGGGAGAAAGTTTTGCACCTCTACTTTTGATCTCATAACGAGCCTGAATTAGTCGCTCATTCTAATTCTTTCATTTCCTAAGCGTAATTTTTGGATTTCAAATTCTATTTCTTGCGTGCTATTCTTTTCATCTCTTTCCACTTGTCTTTTCCTCTAATCTCTTTCCTCTTGTTATTTCCTTTCATTATCTTGTCTTTTCCTTTGGTCTTCCTGTTTTTTCTTTTCCTCTACATCTTTTCTATGTTCTCTTTGCGTATCGAGTAATTCTCTGGTAATCTCTTCCTCATACGCTTCAGTTTTCAAAATAGCAGTCTTCAATGCAATTACTGCCTTTGCGATTCACGAATCCACGGAATCAGAATTTTCACAAAATTCACTCAATTCCGAACAAACTCAAAATTTACTATATCCTGGCAGGCTGCGCCATTGTAATGTTAGGTTGTGGTTCGAAGATACAGTAAAATGAATTACGACTTTTGAAAACTTTAAAAAAACCTTCTTTGAAAATTGAAATAGGCTTCTAGCACTTCCAGGAAGGCTTACGTAACTGCTCCCATACTAGGATAACCTCGACTTCACAAAAAACTACTTTTCTCCCTCCTCGCTCTCAGCTCCGTACTCTCAGCGCCGCGTAGCGGAGGCTTCTGAACTGTTGCTCGGAGGGGGTGGGAACACTACTTAAGTTGAATTACAAGCTTTGCACTACAGCTAAATTATTTCTGTGGATTAATGTGAAATCTTGTTTTTTTTCTTATTGAACAACTTCAGGAAATTATTTTAGGAAGAAATTGTTTTTTCTTTCACATTTCTTCTACCTAAGCTACATGTAAACTGGTGTGTATCTTATATATATATATATATATATATATACATTTCCACCTTATTGAGGACTTCAAGAAAAAAAGAATTTTTTTCTAACTTTCTGCTACCTAAACTTTTGATATAAAAATATATCTTATATCATTGAATTAATCTTTTCTTTATATTTTTTTGTACAAAAATAAAATGTTGATATATTCCACGGTAGTATGGCTTTAAACATCGGTAAACATCTCGCGGCCACGGTAGCATAGTGATCATTGTCACGGACTCGCAGCCGGCGTTGTTTTCGTCGAATCGTGAGTTTGAGCCTTGATGCCAGTAAAGACTCACTGTGTAGCTGGGCAGATGCGTGTTGCATCTGTTGAGGTTCCAAATCCCCCCAATTGTGTCGGCGGAAGTTTGAAAGGGGAGGTGCCAATGGTCAATCACCTGACCAAGAATTAAAACTACTAGATTCATCGCCAATAGCCCTAGTGTTGCTTCTCAATGCAACCTTAACAAATAATCGCACCTTTGCAAATAGATCGAGGACTTCTTTAGGATATAATTTCATGCCTTTGTTTATATTTAGCACTAGCAAGTATACCCGATCTGCGCACGGGTGGATTGAAAAATATAACAATCCAGATGGAAAAATAAAAAAAAATTAATGAGGACCAATTTTTAAATAATATTTTGAGTAACTTTAAGTGAATTGCAATTTAATCTCCAAGGGAAGAATAAATTAGTAAATAAAATAGTAAAGTGAAAAAAATAAATAAATGTAAAACTAATAGGGCGAATCCTTCATTTCATTTTAGCGTGGTGTAGAAGTTAGGAGAAGGGATGCCAACTCATGTGTCGTCCTTGTCACTTGACCGAGGTTCAAAATTACGAGGTTCGCTGCCAATAGCCCTAATATAGCTTGCTTCTATGTGACGTTAATAAAACCAAACCAAAATTCCATTTCATTGATTAAACAAATTTATTAAATCTACGTAATATATATATATATATATATATACATACATACAATTGAAAAGAATATAAAAATTAAAATGCCTGAAAAGATTAATAGTGAAACAAAAATGCAATTTTCAAAGTTCATGGTTGTCTATTTATTTATTAGAGGCAACAAGTATTCATAAGGTTAGAGACACAGGTCCGTCGTTCAATTAAATCAGAAAAGCGTGAAGTAGAACAGAGCAGAAGAGTGAAAATTTTACTTTGCAATTGATTTTATACCAGACATATCTACCGATCACATGGGTAACTCACGTGATATTTGATAAACGGGATTCTGGGAATTTCCCTGACTCCCTGGTATTTTCTCAGTCTGGTAGGGATTATTTCTGACAGATTTATGATTACTTTAAAGTGGATTCAACAGATTTCATGAGCACGTAATCTAACTAATAAAAGGATAATTTAGAATTGGATCAGGAAATAGGAATGAACTTTTTACTTTTGCGTTGGAGAACGGATAAATAAGGAAATTAAAATATTTTTTTAGTGAAATTATTACAAACTTAAGTTGAATCATTATATACACACAAGCACACATATTTTTCCGCATGTACAAATAACTAATGTATTGTATACATAATAAAATACATTGTATATAGCAGACAAACAAACAAAGCTTTCAAATTCATGTATTAGTTACTCAGATTATTCAGCCTTTCTTGAGCCATGGTGGATATTAAAAATGTGTCTTTGCTCTTTTTAAAACGCTAAAGATTATTTCAGCAATGGCAGTTGTGATTGGTTAAACATTCAGCGACTGGTGGTTTTTCCGACCCCGTGGAGAGTGTCGCAGGCGACCTTGATGCGACAGCGTTGTTTTGAGCCCTGGTCCAGTGGGTCCGAAGGAAAGTTGATCGGTCGCTTTTTGTCATGCCTCAACCAACTGGGCGTAAGAAAACGCCCAATTCGGGCAAGTTAGTATGGCATTTTAACTTCTGACGCTGTTATAGAAGAGAGTCGCCACATACCCCGCTCCTCCAGCATCATCAAGATGCTACGTAAAGAATCATTGGTATTTTTGAACAGAAGGTTGTTTTGATTTTTTTAGCTATTACTGCAATTTATTACGTCAAATCCCTATTAAATTTAGTTTTACTTGGGACAGTTTCCATTTGAATTATCGGCTGTCACGTGTTGAGTGGCTGGTCTCGTCAACACGAGCGCCAGAGCTGGAATATCACTAGTCGTGTTTTATGTGCGTTTGTCTTAGTTAGACATACAGAAGCAAGTGTTTTGTTTCGGGGGCATATGGAATCAGGAGGTATAGGGAGTGCTGCCATCAAATGTTCAAGTCCTGAGTCACCACTTCAGCGCTGGACGTTTTCTATGAGCATCGGGGGATATTTTCTACTCCGTGCTCCGCACAGGGGGAAAGAGTGTTGTTGACCTTGGCTTTGGAGTGCCAGCGTTGTTTCGAACCCTGGTCCAGTGGGTCCGAAGGAAAGTTGACCGGTCGCTCCTTGTCATGCCTTAACCAACTAGGCTAAAGAGAACGCCCTATTCAGGCTAGTTAGTAAGGCATTTTAACTTCTGGCGCTGTTGTAGAAGAGAGTCGCCACAAACACAAAGAATTCTTGTAATACTCTGTAAGTTAGAAAACACTGAAAGAAATGTAAAAGTCTCCATTGGATTGTCAACTTTTTGTAGTTTCCAAAGTTCATTATTAATTCATTGATTTATCCAAAGTTCTTTCCACAAAAGTAATTCTCCGGCAAAAATGTCTGCACTTGAGAGTAAACAATGTCGTAGTGTAAGGGGAGGTGGCAGGGAGCAGCCAAGCTAGCTAATACTATCTGCAGCATCAGGCCACAGTCATTAGATCCGATAACTGTATCATCCTCGAGACTACATAGATACTTATGCAAAAATTTAAGGCAACTGGACAAGTGGAAATAGTTCAAAATAGAGTGCTAAGTAATATATAGAAGTGTTAAGGTAAATGTTTATTTTGTTTACTTTTAATCTTTTTAGTGGTTTCATGGTTTTACCTAAAAGAATATTACTTTTTCATTTTAACGTATAAAACTATAATTAATTTATTTTTATCAGCCTGATATACATTTGCGATAGTATTTTTTATTTCTACAGAGGGCGAAACATTCAGAGTTCGTGCATGAGGGGCAGAAGTCCACGCAATGTCACTAAGAGTAAATCCCATTGATATTTTCGAGCAGCATTGATAATATCCCCATCAAGAAAGTTGAATTCAAAGTAATATTTGAGAAATACTTTTAGTAACTTCCATATGATATTATTTTGCTTATCGAAATGGACATCTAGCCAGGAAATATGAAAATCATGATAAAGTAAATATATATATATTTACTTCAAGAAAATTGCCTATATATATATATATGATCAGTCATGTGAGCTGAGCATTGGCAAGATTTTGTTGAACAGAAGTGATTCTTGGAATCCTTATTTTAACGTCAATTTCCGTTGCAATATTCTTTGTTTCTTCGAATATATTTTTAAATTTATTTTCAGATTTGTCTCGAATTCTATTTAATGCAGATTTCACTGTCTTGAGCACTAACGCTCCTTTGTTATAGTTGGAAACTGGAGCTCTGCAACTGGATCGACAGAAGAAGCGTGATTACCAAAAAGTTTGTTGAAATTTTATGACAAAAACTCAAACTTACAATCCTAACGTATCCATCAACCCATGCAGTTTCGCTTGGTTTTTTTTTTTTTTGCCTTTGATGCTTTTTATGATTGTAAAATTTCTCAATTTTCGTACTTAGAAGCTGTATTCTTAAGGCGAATTCTTGTAAGAAATTATTTACACTTGTAATTATACCGACAATATTTCTTATAACGGGTTCAGTATTTTCTTTTTCAGAGCTAAGTTAAGCTTAAGATAAGCACTATAGGCATTAATATCAAGAAGCTGCATATTTAAAATTTTTGCTTGATTAAAATTTTGCCACTAAGTCCGTTTCTTTTGTTTATCGTAGAAAACTTTCTTCTATGCTATACTTCTCTTGATCAAAATGCCTAATACAAATTGATAGTTGGTCAGATATATAAATGTCCACCGTCTCGTCTATTGTAAAGACTTTCATCACCTAATTAATGAATCCTAGGATAGATGGCAGCACAAAGCCACCTCTCGATACTATTGTGATGCGGCCGTAACCGTTTTTGACTGGTAGAAACGAGTTTCCGAAAATTGGCGCCAATCCTATCCGTTGGGACCGAAAAGGAACTTTGAGTTTGGCAGATTGGCAGTAGAACTGTGAAGTTTTCTCGAAGCTCTTGTGTTGAGCATGTTTATATTACTGTAGTGAAATGTTAACCATAACTATTCTAAATGTTTCACCGTCATAGTAATTTAAAAAATAGATCTGTCATTCCGATGACCTGTAAAAAGGATGTTTTTCACACCGTAAAACATTATAGTTTTGATGACTGATATTAAATTTTTTCCGTCTTTTTCAATTCTTCTTTGTTTAGAACTGTCTAATGCCATCATAAGATTTTCTTTTTTGCCCTCAACGATGTCGACGAGATTCTGAGACTTAACTCAACTTTAGAATCTTTATATAAATATAAAGGTGTAGTTAACCAATTTTCCTAATTTTCAACGATTTCATTCTTAAACAACAAACGGGATTTACAAAAACCACAATCAAATTTATGACTGTAGGATATCTATTGAAATTTTTTAATCCAATGTAATTTAACTGAACGATTTTTCACTCCACGCTCACGGAAATTTGTAATTTTCATTAGGGATAAACAGGGATCACATTATCGTTATTATATCGTTCTTCGTCAAATTTTACATTCGTATTGTCGACATACAAATCAATATCTCTAATGTGTTCACAATCAGTAAGATTTGTGAGACATCAGAAGTCAAACTAGTCGAAGCTACACATTATGTGAAATTTTCAGGTACAAATACGAAGGTATGGTGTTCGAGATGAACAGGAATATTATCAGTCGTAACTCTGAAACTAACATCAGCGATAGCAGAATTATCTTTTTTTTTCTTTCAAACTTCACACTTTGCGCAACATAACTTTTTATAACTTAACTTTTAAGTAACATTCATTTTCAGTAATATTCGCCTGTCTTGAAGATGGGGAACAATGTTACAAACATGAGTTCATGCTTCCCTGCAAAGGTTCTCTTATAAGGGAAAAGATGTATTTACACACAGAGATGACACCAGTGAACAAAAGAGAGTTTAAGCAACGATCCCTTCGCCTTGGTGACGTATTTGGCGAATTGGCGAGAAATTCTTTAAATAATTAGTTTTAATCAGTTAAATTTTATGAATTATAATTAAATTATCGTATTGTCCTGCAAAACAATCGTGTATAGAAAATTCCAGCTCAATTGAGTTCTTTAAGATGTGAGAAAAAAAACTTTTAAAATTTGACCCAGACATAGTTACAATGTTAGTTGAAGAAAACCATTATAATAAATTACAAAATGTAGCAAAATTAAAACAAAACAAATTTAAAAATTATATTAAAACTAGTGAAAAAGGCTGTTACAAGTACTCTTGACTTTGAGACCAAGTTCCGTACCAACGTTTACGTCGTTAAGCGAATTAGTCAATAAAGAAAGAGCTTACGCCGAGTATATAAGAGCGTTAAAAAATTATAAAAATTATACAACACAAACTTCAATTTAATTCAACTTAAAATTTATCCTTAAAAACATGCATATGTCCATATTATCTTTATTTATTTGCTTATCTGGAGTAATATAGGATCCGGGTAAGGACGATGACGACGATGAAACAGAAGTTGTATCTTCTAGATGGAGGTCCCGAACGTTAATGTCGAAAATAAAGTCGTAAGTGTGATTTGTTTTACAATTTTCTTTTTTTCCTTGATAAATTTCTCCATAACACTTTAGAATCTTCCAACACAACATTACATTCCACTTTATTAAAACGTTCAGTATTTGGATTCATTGTCTATAAAGTTCAAACATAGACGCATTAATTTTGGAGAACACTCCGTCTAACCCCATGTGTGTCTGTGAATTTCTTTTGCACTTCTTCAGTTCTTTCCTCTTCTTCCTCTTCCAAATACTGCAACGCTTCTAACTTTATTAATTTCTCATTTGTTTGCTTTCTGTTGGCATTATCCACTAATTCAGCTTGTTTTGCTCTTCAATATCGCATTGGTTAGGTCTGCAATAACTTGAAATATATGAAATTGTTCAAGATCGTCAGTTTATTTCATATTGTTCGTGAAACTGCATTTTTCCATATGCCTCGCATACTCTTACGTATTTATAACTTCATCCCGAGCCGAGTTAATGCTTTTAATGCAATATAAAACGCTGTATGATTTCCAAAAATCACGAAGTGTTGCTACATCATTTCCTTAAAATAAAATAACTTAAATTAATTTAAAATGTTATAGAATCATAGAATAAAAATTACGCAGAATTTTTTTAAACTAGACAGAACTCACATATAAATTGTTAAGATTATAGAAAAAGTAAAATAAAAAGTAACATTTTACTGACACTCATACCAAAAAAATGAGATGTACCTAGATATTAATCAAAAAACTAGAGAACGAACAATTCAAAAATTAATCAATCAGATAAAAAACGGCTAAAAAATTTTTAAAAAAAGATGATTGCCTCTTGTTACAACAAAATGCGAATCTAGAATTCCCATAACAAAACTTCTCCACCTTCTTAGATCAGGAAATGTACCAATACTTGCTATCAAAGAGAAAGACTATCAGTGCAAAAGAGTTTTAGATTTTATAAAATAATAGCAAAATCGGAAAAAAGGAGAGAAAAAAAATTATAAACATAATATAAACAGAGAGAAAAAACCAAATATGAAAACAAAAATATAAATAAAAAATTTAAAAATATTTTTAAAACAAACCAAAGAAAAAAAAGAAACTAAAAACTATAATTATCATATTTTAAATTACTCTTTATGAAATTCGAGAAGGAATTTCTGCTTCCAAACAAATTTTCTTAAACTTATCCAGATTAATGTAAATATCTTATGATTTAGCCACAAGTCTAATATTACTCAATATTTTGTTATAAATCATATTTTAAAAAATGTTCTGAATTAACTCAAAACTAATGAACTGAGTTAATTAACTCATAATTAAAGAAACTGTATGAATCCCGAAGTCAAAGACGCCCCTTTATCCCATGTATTACCTCCTAATTAAAAAAAATTACATATTATTCAAATGAATCATCCGATTTCCAAATGCTGTATCATCATAAATAAACGACTCAGTATGATAAGTAACATAATAAAAACTAAGAGGAAATACGGATTTTTTTTATTTTTTACAAATATTCAATAGAACTTCCTGTAGTTACACATATAATGTAAATTCCTACCAAACAAGTGACACTGGAAATTGATTGCACAGCAGCTAGTTATTAAGGCGCGTTAACTTATGGCATTGTTGTTGATGTAAGCCGCCGCTAAGCCATTCATTTTATGTGTTAAAGCTATTTCACTTGCATGTTTGAGTAGCTTGTATTTTTGTTTTTTTCCTCTTAATTCTATTATTTACCTATCAGGTTCCCAAGCCCTAAAGAATTGCTGTATTAGTAAAAATCCTAGGAAGTCCCTTTTTCTAAGGCATGAAAGCTTTCGGTGTCCTTCTCCCACGGTCTCTTTTCTACGATTGTAACAGTTGTTGTGAAAGAAGTGAAATTCCGCGTGCTGTGCATCTCTATAGTTTGAACAATTTCTCAAGCATTGAATTGCTCTAATATGAATTCAGAAGTGGAAAAGAGATAAATAAATATGATTAAATAATACGTAAAATGAGTACAAATTATTTAGAAGTTAGGATTAATATAATAATGTCAGAGAGAATCATCCCGCAAGTGCGCACGCACAAACACTCAGCATATATAGAATATATATATATATATATGTGTGTGTGTGTGTGTGTGTGTGTGTGTGTGTATAATTTGCTATTTATGTATAACTAAGCAAATACTTTATTCAAAACTGTACTATTGATTAAAAAGATATTCACCAACTCATATACAGATAAAACATTGTATACTATAGAAATTTCGAAAAGAAAGTAAATTAAATGTAAATTTTAATTGACAACTATCAAAATTATCAAAAAGTAATAGGTAAATTGAAAAACTGAAAAATCCAACTATAGAAGAAAAGCAAAACAACGTGAGTATAATATAAATAATGTTGAAACAGGCTTTGCACTGTTAGGCTGAGTTTTTCCAGAATGAGCAGCCGAACTATCCCCATTAACAATATATGATATAGTTGTAAAATCAAAGATACAATTCAACAAAAATTAAAAAAAAAACATACAAAATCATAAAAAAATTATTCAAGAGGACAGCTAAGCAACCCTAAAGAAATCCAAGATATCAAAACATAATATAACTAAAAGAACTACAAATACCATTAAAATACAAACTATGTACAAATACAAAAAAAAAAAAAAAAAACAAAAACTTACATGATCATAGCAGTATGCAAAGATATTTAACAAACACGGCGGACAAATTATCCGCTATATGGGGTGGGGCTATTAAATAGCTAGAATGGTGCTGCTACGGAAGAAGTATGTCTGCGTTAAATGCCTGAGACCGACAGGTGTTTAACGTGAAGTCTTCTCTTTCGAATGCACTGCCTCTCGCTTCTGTAAAAAATCCATATACCCGTAGCCTTTGTTCTCATTAGAGTTTTTTTGTCGTTGTTGTTGTTTCGCCGAAAAAATGATAAGTGCAACAATATAGTAACGAATTGTTTTGAATTTTCTCATGAAACTTGGAAAAACTGCTACTGAAACTTATAATTTATTAAAAAAAAAAAGTGTAAAGCAAATAATGTTTATCACGTGTTTTTGAGTGGTTTAAGAGTTTTCAAGATAGTCTAAAAAGGTTGAAGAAGATTCACGTCCTGGTCACTCTTATACGTCAAAAAAGGATGACAATATCTAAAAAATCGGTAATCTGATTCGATCTGACCGTCGGTTAAGTATTCGTTCTATTGTTGAGACTGTAGGAATTGACAAAGAATCCGAACGACAAATTTTACATAACAACATTAACATGCAAAAAGTGTTTGCCAAAATGGTGCCTAAAATTCTTACATTTGAACAAGAAGCTAGCAAAAATGTATGTACCGACACTTTGAATGCTATTGAAAATGACCCAGACTGATTGAGAAGGATAATAACGTGTGACGAATCGTGTTTTTTTACTTGTGATCCTGAAACGACGAGTCATTCCATGCACTGGAAGAGTCTATCTTCAACGAGAGCCAAATAAACTCGAATGAGCAAATCAAAATTCAAAGCAATGCTGATGTTTTTTCGATATTCATGGGATTGTGTACTTTCACTAGATTCGTATAAGTGAAACTGTTAATCAATATTATTACCTTTACGTTCATGCTGAACTCCGTGAAAGAATAAGGAAAAAACGATCTGAGTAGTGGAAGGACCTTCCTCTTGGTCTGTCAAGGGATTTCTAGGGAAGTACAGCATCCCAGTGTTAGATCATCCGCCTTATACTCCGGGTCTTTCGTCATGGGACTTCCATCTGCTTAAAAAATAAAAATGAAGTACTTAAAGACTAATTAAAGAAAATAAAAATTTTAAAAAACAAAGTAATAATTAAAAATATAGTAAAAATATTTTTTTAAAAATAAGAATTTTTAATATAAATATTTTTAAAAGACTAAATTAAAGCATAACTTAAAAATTAATCTATTTTACAGTTTTTATAATTTAAATTATTTTTAAAAAAATTGACAATATAGTCAGACTTAACAAAAGTAAAAAAGAAAATATTTTAATTATTTTCAAAATTTTAAGGCATGTTAAATAATTTGATATTTCTAAGTAAACAGTTATATAATACATTTCTGTAAATATTAAGCTTAAATTGCTATTAAAAATGAACTTTATAAACTGGAAAAAGTAACTGTTTCTCTTGTGAAATATATTACTAATGATCTTATTATTAACTATTTTCAAGTTAATATCTAAAAAATCTGGTTCAAATGAATTCGTATCAGTTTTAATCAAATTTAAATAAGCAGGATAAAATGACGAATCCGGTTTAAATTCTGGATTGTAATTATTTTTTTAAAAAAACTATAAGGTCATCAATATATCGGGGAAAAAAAGAATTTATTGTTGTCTTTAAAATAATGTTCGTGGAAATGTAAATAAATATTTTCAAGACTAGTACTAGTTAGACCACCCTGTGGTATACCTTTAATTTGTTAAAATAATTTGTAATAATAAAAAATTAATTTTCTTTTAAAACAAGATTAATAAGAAATTTAAATTTTTAAAAAGATTTCTTTAAAATTAACCTTGAAAACACATTAATTGAATCCTCTGTATTTATAGAATAAAAAAAACCTTAGAGTCCTAACTATAAATATAGTAAATCTCTTTATTTTCTTATATATTTTACAGTCTTATCAAAACCATCCACAGTATTTTGTAAAATCGTATGTATCTGATATCAATATCTTAATCTTACATACACACACACGATATATATATATATATATATATATATATATATATATGTGTGTGTGTGTGTGTGCGTGTGTGTGTTTATAAAACACTTGCGGCTAATTTTAGTTTAAATAGCGTATTTTTCTTATGGAAACTTTTTTGAAAGCAGCACCTTAAATTTTTTTGTTTTCTTTGATTGCTAGGAATCTCCTCAAAAATTAAAAGAAATATCAAATTATATGTAGAAGAAATGCTAGCTTGTTTTTGACATGTTAATCACAGTTTGTCAATTCTAGAACCATATTACCATTTATAAAATAATTTACTCATACAAAAAAAGATCTTGTTAAAATATTTTTGAGATATAAATATTATAATGTTCTCACGTATTATTAAAATACAAGACATTTTTTCTCTAATTTTATTTATTTTAAACACCACACACACACGCATATATATATATATATATAAAGGATTACAAAAAAAAGATCAGTCAGCGAAGTACAAAACTTCTCTGAGGCATTTTTTAAAAAACAAAATGAACGACAAATTGTCTCGTTTCAAAATAAATATTGTTTGGGAAACAAGTTTTCTCCCCGATTACGTAGCAGTCTTCATTTGTTGCGTCAATGTTATTTCTAGCTTTACTTTTCTTTCTTTAATCTTTTTTTTTTTTTTTTTTTTGGAAGAAAAAAAAATAACTGAAATGAAGCGTGTTTGTAAATTCCTTTGGTCGGGAACCTAAATGTTCTGCATTTTGATCCAGCTTTATCTGTAAACAATCTTTACTTCATTTTAGGAAACGATAATAGAGCCTTTTCCTGCCTTAGCATCGCTACCATTTCCTTCCAGCGAATGTACATTTTTTTTTTTTCCTTTTTCGCATGCAAGCTACATTCTTCGGATTTAGATTCCTTGTCTCACTTGATCCTACTTTTTCCGCACATTACGAAAAACAGTATGGCACAGAAAGAAGAATGGGTATTTATAGAAAAGCTTTCTCTTATCGTAAAAGTCCTTTACTGCGGAAATGTTTGTTTCAGTAATGTACTTACTACCAAAATAGATATGTTGCTTTTGTGTAAGATAGTGGAATGGATCAAACAATAATGTAGATTATTTATAATTTAATAATGTAAATATGTTATTTGAGTGTACTCTGTTATAGCGATATGTTAAATAGGGAAGATAATCTAAAATTAGATGATACGAGTATTCAATTTGAGGAAATGACTGAAAAAAAGAAACTTCAAAAAATTTAATGTAAATTAAATTTTCTGAATGAATATTCAATTTTCAAAATTTAGAAAGCTTAAGCTGACACTGCTTACTCATTCTAAGTTTAGGTTGTTTGTTTCGATTCATTGGTTATTTTGTCGATAAACGTCTGCCCTTTGAAGTTACCTTTTCTTAAATTAAAAAAAAGTTATAAGTAGCGCTTTTTCTTTATATTGAGGTATACAATGGAAAAAGACTTAGTAAATATAATAAACATCAAACAATTAAAAATAAAAATATCTTAAATACCTCAAGTAACAAAAAAATTTAAACACGACTGATTCTGTTCAAGCCGGCATTTTGCAATCATATTGAAAAAGTAACAGATTGGATATTTTCTGAAAATGCCGAACATTGCATCCTAGAAAGGCGAATTTTATTTTTAAAGGGGGGGGGGAATATAGTTTAAAAATTTTACTGAGAAAATTGTTTTATTCGTGAAACTATTTTCTTGAACAGGGCCGTAATATTTATGCTTTTTTCAACTTTCTCAATAACCACTGGACTTTCAAATTCTGAGTTTTCACGAAACATTATTTCACAGAATTTTTTAAATAATCCTATCGTATTTAAAAATCATCTCGTTTTGGATTCGTTATTGTATTTGAAATTATCCATGCATTTTCTGATATAAATTAAAACTATACAACAAAAATTGAATCTTTTACAGTATTAATTTTTGTAACAGGATTTTAACTTACATTTCGATAGTATATTTTATAAATTCTTTTCACGACTTCCAACTTGTGTGTCAAACAAACTTATCACAACTATTGAGACAATCAACATTTATGTTATGAAATAAATCTGACATTTTACAAAGAAACAAAAATTCCGACCGGACCTCAAATAAATTCATAATTTGTCCTGCGAAAGACTGACAGTTGGTAACCCTAAATCAGAAGTCACTACAAGAAATGACAACGAACTACTTTATCGAAACAAAATAACATTCTGAGTAAAAAGAGAAACTCCGACAGTGAACGAGACTTATATCAGAAAATGTAAGGATAGATGGGGAGATAAAAACCTGGGAGAGCGAAGCGGAGTTAGCTGTATCTAAAATGAATGAATCTATATTTGATCAGAAGACGTTTTAAAACACGTTCCTCAGCTTTTTAAAGAAAACTCTTGGCACTCTCACTCAAGATGAAATCATTTTAAGCTTCTCTTTTACTTTCTCTTTTCTTTTTCTTCTCTTTTTCTTTCTCCCTCTACAGAGATTGAAAACGCTGGATGAATCCAGACTCCAGAACATTCGTTTTCTTAGAAATAGGGTTGCCAGTGGACAAAAAAAATTGTCTAGCATCGATTCTGAAGATGAGTATCGCCAATTCAGTGTGAATTACGAACATAGTTTCCAGTGTCTGTCATCTGTTTGTTTGAAACTTTGTGAAAATGTTTTTTTTGTGTCGTCGTTTTGTGGTTTGTCTTCCGTTTTGTGGTGAAAACTAAGAAAAGTTTTATTTTTTTGAATTAAGTTCCTACAAGTATCCCCTGAAATTTGATTTATAATTTCGAATTTTCCCCCTCTAAATATTCATTAAAGTCTTAACGAATGGAATGTTTTACATGACAGACGTATTGAAATTAAATCAAATTTTTCTGATGATAAGAAAGAGTGGATAATTTCGATTATTTTTCCAATTAGTGAGATAAAAATCTAGTATATCAATCTGGTTGTTTCAAATTGTGGAGGTTACATATCAGCATTATTGATACAAGTCATATATTTCAAAATTACATATATATACATTTTTACATAAACATTTTTAATCATACAATATAATTCTATCAAAAAATGTATTTAAAAATGTTTAATCTATGTTAAACAAGTGGTCAAAAATGTTTAAAAAACGTTCGAGAGAATTTTAAATTTAAAACGCTTCCAAAGTATTTGTCAGAGAAGTGGAATTACGTTTAACCTGCTTATGCTTTACAAGTGATTTTTTTTTTTTTTACTAATTAGATCTGTTTATTGCGTTTATCATTATTAAGGGCTGGAAAATTTATGCATCCCAAATGCAAATCGCTAACTAAACAATTCCAGAGGTAAGGTGATCGATAATTAAGATTAATTCGTACATGTTCTATGTTCTATTCCAATGAAACACATATATCTTACCTCTTTTCGCATACACAGCTTATTCAGTTAGTGGTTTAACGCAGACGTTTAAATCGCAAGAGTAGATGTTTAAACATTACGAGGACCAAATCAATCAGTGAGATTTCCTAAACAATGATCGTCAATATGGCTCACGAACCTATGTATATTAGGGTTGCCAAATATGCTGAATAGGAAGGAGCACTGGACAACGTCTTAAGTTATAAATTCAGATGATGCCTACTTAGCATATACGTTCGTGTATTAAATGAAATGCAAGCTTACCATATGGAAAGTGGAACCGATCTATCGGTTATATAATGGTTTTATAGTGATATTATCTGCAAAGATAATATCACTAAGGTAATTGATGAATTGTGATATTTGTAAAATAGTTTTTCTTCTTTTTCTTTAATTCTCAAAACGGTATGAATAAATACATCATAAAAATAAAATTTTGAACAAGGCACAAAAAAACAAGCTTCGCATTACGATATATTTATGAAAATAATTATTGACTCAATTCAATTTCATGATGCTTACATATAAAATTTTTTAAAATTTTTAAACAAATGTTACCGAACTATTTAACCATGTCTTTATTAGAAGCATTTTGATATAAAGAGCTTTAATAAAGTTTGTTATATTCAGTGTATATGACAGCAATTGAGGAGGGAACTGCTTTCTCTCTTTTTTGGGAAGAAATTCAATTTCTGTTCTATTTTAGCCACTTATAAAACTAGGAATTATAAGCAAAATATTTGAATAAACCATATTATTTTATCGTCTAAATATCTTTTCTTTTTCGTTTCCTAAATTATTTAAAAAATTTCTTACAGGAAATTTGTACAAATTACAATGTCCTGCAGCCTTATTGTTTCTAACTCGTGTGCCGTGGCTAACCATTTCGTAAAGCACCACAACACTCAATAGTTGGATTTCAGCAAATGATCATTTTTTTATGTTTATTTTGTGCCTGCCATTACTTTATTTCAATAAAATTATCATTAATCATTTTTTATTTTTCGAAACACTGTTATTTGTAATACATGTATAATATTATTCCTTTGACGAAAGTTATTTTGAATAATAATATTCTCAAAAATACATAAATAAAACAACTGCACTTTAATATTAAAATTATACCCCTCTCCATTATTTTTTTGTTGCCTGTAAATTTTTTACCCCCCCCCCCCAGTTTCTATTTCCTAATTGATATCCTGCTTATATACAAACATTCCATGCATATTAAAAACATTTATATTATATAGGATGTTTTAATAAAAATGCGAAATAAAATCCTTATGTCTTATATACGATATTTTTTTATTGTTTTATTTATAATGAATACGTTCAGGTTTGTTTCAGTTTTGCATTTCTTGAATCTGAAGCTTTCATTTTATTTTCTGTAACTCATCAAAGCGTTTTATAAAAAAAAACTTTAAATGACTGGAACTTTTGTTTCGACCGTTGAAATATTATTCTGGAACTATGAACACATATTTAAAACGTTTCTTAGTTATAATATCTAACTTTGCAATAAAAAAAATATGGCAATGTAAATAAATCTGAGGTAAACGAATTACGTGAAATTAAGTAAGGAGAATTAACTATCTAAATTACTTTTTACTTGAAAAAGTTGCATTAAATTTTATTCGTAGTTAAATTCTGTTAAGGGCATACGAAAGCCTTAAAGCTCATAATACTGTTTGTTGTAATTCTAGATAATATTTAATTGATTTATCATGTAAATAACAACTAACTATTTCAACCTGTATTGTTGACATGTTATGTTAGAAAGGAAATCGTTTCTGATTTGAAAAGGCATATATTTATTGAAATTGCTAGTGCAATATTTTAAAAAAATGTTTTATTTTGTTTGACTTTGAAAATATCTATTTAATTTGAGCAAACTTGTCATGGTGTACAAAGGAAGCTGTAGAGAGTTTCCATGATCCTTGGCAAAAAAAAAAAAAATCAGTTAACTGTGAATGATTAAAAAATACATCATTACAGTGATGTATGATTACGATCTAACAAAACCTGCATTGTTACTCGAATTTTGCAGTAACTGTCCTGAAATGATGAAATACACCCAACTCTTTTTTTACACGGTCTTTATTTACATGATTTTGAAATAATACGGTTGACTAAAATATTTTTTTACGCGAATTTTTTGTTCTAGCATGAACCCCCCCCCCCCCCAAAAAAAAATAATTCTAATTTTGACAGTGTAATCAGAAGAAGGACGGTTTATGCCGCCCACACATATGCCAGTGATACATGTGACGTTTAAATATATTTTAGACTCAGTGGTAGTAAGAAATTTGACTGTTGTGGAAGCACGGGGAAAGTTTACGATTATGGACTGTAGTTATTACACATGCTTCTTTTGCCATCAAACAGTTGCGCCAATCGACCTTAAATGCTTGTTGGAAAAAAAAAAATTGCACTATGCGTGAAATGTGGAAGTTTTGTAGTGAAAAAAACCAGCTGAGTGTTCTGAAATTATAACTGTAACATATACAATTGGTGGCGATGGTCTTAACAACGTGCAAACGGTTGACATCGAAGAAATGATGCCAAAACGCCCTTTGGATGAAGAAGATTTGATCGAATTTATAAAAAGTCGAAGATGTCCAGCTATTAACAGCTAATTTAATTTGCTACAAGAATGGAACATTTTCTTGCTCATGATCTTGACATAGAGCACGCATGGAAATTTCAACATAATCTTAAGTTTTGTGTAGCAGGATATCAAGAATTATATAAGCAACTTAAGAACCAAAAAAAAAAAAAAAAAAAAAAAAAGAAGAAGAAAAATAAAATAAAATAAACCAGAGGTCGTTAATAACGAACGAAATTCTTTATTTGAATCAAAGCCGACAGTTGTGCTAGACATCTCTGACACATCTAACTACTGATGATATTTTTGATTCAGTTCGCAATAAACGTGCATGCTTGTTATCAGGTAACGATGAATAGTTGTTAGTTAATAGTTTTATTCCTAATTTCAGTTTGAATTCATATATGTTGTATGTACCTATAGATTGAATTTTCACTGTACATTAATTAAACATTTTTTTTTTTTGTAATAAAAAAAGAATTGTTTTTATTTTATAAACTGTGATACGGATTTCATTATTACTTTTTTTGCTCGGTTTTTAGGGAAAACATTCAGAGTTTTTTCATCTTACATGATTTTTTAAAGTTGTGGAACATATCCCCGAATTTACCATATGTCGCATGTATTTTTTTATATGAATTTTTTTTGCGCGGTTTTCTGAGGAACGTATCTACCATGTAAAAAAATGTATGTGTAGAATAGAATGCATTATATTAAGAATTCGGGAATTTAAAATGAAAGCCAGTCGAATGCATAAACCGACCTATAAAAATCATTAAAGTCATTGAAAGTAAGGATACAATGATAGCTGACAAGAAGGTAATTGCAATGATGATTGTTTGTTGTTTAATTAACGTCGCAATATGAAGCAACATGATGGCTATTGGCGAAGACTCGTAATTTTGAATCCAAGTCAAAAGACGAGGATGGCTTCCGAACTGGCTCTCCCCTCTCCTAACATCCTCACTATCCCAGCGTTAAGGATTTGAGCCTCAATAAACATAACATCTTCTAATGGTCGCAGACCACTAGAAGATATTACAAGAAAGAAATTTTTTTACTTATCTCACTCAGTAGCTCTTTTTCAAGATGCTGAAGTATTCTTTTTCATGAAAATTTTAAGTTTCATTAGTGGTATTTTGGTTCTAATAAAATTCTTTGAAAATAAAAGTATCATTGGAAAAGAATTAGTAAATCTACTTACATAGTACGAGAAAAACAACTTAAGACTGAAAAAAAAAACTAAATGGTCATTAATACCAAATGATAATTGTAATTCATTATATTTAAGTTCTGTTTATTCGCATTGTAATGATTTTCAATTTCTATCAATACCTAATTAATACAAAACATAATTAGCAGCAGCAAGAATTTTAGGATACGAAATGAGTTCTTAGAGAAGACTGATATCTGGAATTGATCTTTGACTTATGAATCAAGAAATGCCGGAAAAAAAAAACACTATTGCGATACAAAATATCGACGTAAAATAATTTTGCTGATTCTGACCCCAAAAAATAGGTGTATCTTTGAAGAATCGAATTGCTCGTTTATGACAGAAAACTCTTAATCTAGTCCGCGCAGTGGTGTTTGTTAATTTATATAAAGATGGGACTACGATTGCATGCAGTGTAAAAATCATTTTTTCAATTCGTTAAATTGAGAAGGAAAAAAAACCCACACAAGTATATTCATGACATGAAATAATAGATGTAATTCTGCAAATGTAAAAGCTAATCTTGACCTTGGACATATGAGTAACACAAAATGTAATCTGCATGTCTACTATTTGACCTCTCACTGAAGCATAAATAGCTCTCAACTGTTATAGTTGCTTATGTTATATTTACATTACACTTTTTCTCATGCATGTATGTAAGTTTGAGCATGATAAATCGACTACACAAACACAGCAGTTTGCAATACCGAACTTCTTCAGTTTTCTATTACATGACTCGTTGCTCAACATAATAACAAACCCAGACGCTTCGCTAAATACGGATGCAATTCTTCACATCAATTTTCGCAACAATTCCGTCGATAGTTGCGCGACTTATAGCATTTTAGCAAAACGATAAAGCAGCCAAGTTAGGCAACCCGAACGCTGAAGACGAACTGTCCGAAGGGGCTTTATGAAACGCATCTACAGCAGTCGCGACTGCCTACGTAATATCCGATTTCATACATCGGTGGGGCAGTTCCTTTCTGGGAAACGCTAAGATCATCGAGCTCTCGGCCCAGATTGGGGCGAATATTTTCATGAATGGAGAGGGGGTGGGGGTGGTTTTGTCATTAAACCAGGATTAAGATGCAAGGAAACGATTCGTTTTATTTCGTTGGGTTGGTAAGTGAAGATACTGAGAGATAGAGATGAATGTTGATTGTTCGAGCGCTGAAGAGGAATATAAAAAGAACAGGGTGTTAGAAGATACCAGGAAGATTAAGACTGTCTTCGCCTAGTGTTAAAGTTCAGTTCTGAAACTCGGGACATTTTTTCAGATTGAATAATGTCTCAATATTGATATAAGTTTGTGCAGCTGTAACGGTTACATTTGTTATCATTTCCCTTTTAAAAGCAAAATTTATTTTTTTAAAAATATTTTACGCATGAGCTGTACTTTTATCGAATGATGTTGATCTCTTACCAGAAAAGTTTTCTGTGTTCGTTTAGAAATCAAAGTAATATCAAAAAAAAAAAAAAAAAAATATTGGAAGTCATCAACACTTCTTACAAAAAAAATTAATAAATTTTATCAGATTGAACATTAATAATCGGCAGTTTAGTTGGCTGAAAAGAAATGCAACATATTGTATTCATATTTAAGTATTATTATTTTTTATTTGTTAATAAACTCACTCATTTATTTATTAAAATATATTACTCATATATTTTCATAAAATATCGGTGACGGAGATAAGTTGAAATTATATTTCGCTCACATCAAGGGATAAAATCGATTTAAAAATATAATTATAAATAAAGCTTAAGAAAAAAAAAAATCTGAAGATGAAATTTTAAGAAAATCAGTTATTACTTATAAAAATAATACACTACTTTTATGATTATTTAGTGATAACTGAAAAAACGACGAATATATGAAGAATTTTGTAATAAAAGGTAAGATACTTAAAATAAAACAATACTTTGTTGGAAAAAAATGGAAAATTATACTTTTTACCTACAAAAAAAATTACTCAATTTGCAAATAAGTTTATATAAAAAGATTTATAGAGGCGCATACGTGGACTTGGATAAAAAAATTTATAAACTAACATTTTTCATAGCTTTCTGAATTGAAATTTTCTATTGCATGATGTCTTAAAATTTTTGATCTCTACATATTTTACGGAAGTTCGATTTTTTTTAACCTCCATTAATCCCTCGAAATATTTTAATTTCAATGGACAGAACGTATAAATTCAGATTTAAGCTTCTACCAAAACGAAATCCATAATTTACTGATGTAGAATTCTACTTGTAAAAGTAGAGGCACTGAAACTCACATAGTTTTAAGCCTTTGAATTTTACTTTTATTAAAAGATTGTAATACAAAGAATTTAGTACGTATTGTATTTTGCTTACAGTGATCCAAAATATATTCTTTAAAATACAACACACTTCTAATAAGTTAGTTATAAATATCTTTTTAAATCGATTAAATTTCGAAAATAACAATGTATGCTTAAATTAATTTCATTTCGAAACATTAAAATATACATCGAATTAAGGAAGTTCACAATTGATTGAAGGTCACTTATAAACTCTGTAACAAGAATTCTATCTTAACTGCTTCATTTTTGACTTTGTGAGTGAGACCTGAGTAAATTAGATCCATCAATCTTTTTTATTACTTTCTATATCTAAAATTTCTATTTCTTGGATTCTTATATCTAAGACTGGGTTAAAACAATAAAATGAACAGTTTTACGTCTTCCCTCTTAAATGCAGTTCCAGTATTATTTAGAGAAAAAAAGAAAAGTCAAATAAAAGCACTTTCTGAAGCAGTTTTATAGCTTAACTGTATCATTTTATACTCTAATAAAAAAGAAAGTTAGTTTTATGGAATGGCGATAAAATGATGATGTATCAAAAAGTTGAGAATCGATAAAATGTAACTGATTCTTTGCTGCTCAAATCACCTCTATATGATACATAATGAAGTTAGTAAAAGATCAGTTCTTTAGTTATATAACTATCTTGAGATATAAAATGACTTTCGAGTTATTCATTAAGTAATTATCAGTTTCAAAGGTTGATGTTATTTTACACCACTTTAAAATTGCTCGTTAAAAAACCATTTTTAAAAAAATGGCGTTTGTTTTTTATAACTAATTCAATAAAAACCTTATGGATTAGATCTATGTAAAATGTGATCAAGTTAACATTTTAAATTTATAAAACAAAAGACATAATTATAAAATGCATTGCAAACTTATTTTGTGGCTAGAAGAATTCAAAGAACTCACAAATTTGGTTTGTTAAAAATGTAAAACAAAAAGGAATAAAAATTTCAGTCTATGGAAATATGAAAAGACGATCATCAAAGTGTGACAGTCTTGAAACTTATAAATTTTAGCGGAAGTATTTTATTTGTGATACTAATATTTAAAAAAAAAATTACGTTACTTTCTTAAATACTCATTTTTGCGTTTAAATTCCATTTTCAAAATTGGTTTTGCAGATGATATATGTATAGAATAATTTTATGACTCCTTAAATTTTAAAATGTGAAGAATATTTTTATTTAAACTTATTTTGTTGCTGAAATAAGATACTTATTAATTTTTCATGATAAGTTGCCGAGTATTGGAATTAAATGGGTTAATAATAAATCAGTTTTGTTTAAGGATAAAATTATTTATTACAAGTAATGTGAAAAGTTGAATAAAGGAAACATAGGTTAACATTCCCTATGAATTTTATGTTTTTATTTGAAATATTTTTATATTTTTAATTGAATAAAAAGAATTTCTTATATCCTATGGTGAACCGAAAATTAGTTTTATTTGAGTCATATTTAAGTTAAATGGCAATAAGAGATTTCATAAACTGTATTCAAATTATTATTAACTCTTATTAATATTTCTTATTCCTTTTTTTTAATTCACTTAGTTTTTAGTTTTAAAATCTAATTTTTATTAATTTCTTCTGATTATTTAATAATAATAAAAAAAAAAAAACTACAAAGGAAAACAGACAAAAATATTTATTTATTCGTAAATAACCTCACGGTTTTTATTTTACTTGTTGCTAACTTTGGAATTTTTGTAAACTACACTAAACCACTCAGACAAAAATCCCAGTTTCTGCCAGGAGGAGATACATGGTTGTTTGGTTTTGGATGCTGTGTCCTGATCCCTAAACATTGCCAATATTGAATGTTGCCCTTCAGTAAAGCTTAAATTCATATCTGACAATAATTGTTATGGCATAAATGATGATTTTAATTGATGAAAATTACTAAAACACAAAGAGATAAGAAGTTTTGAAATTTTAAAAAGGACAGCACTCCTTAAAATAAATATAAATTATAATAGAAGATTTTTATTCCTAGTAGGTTTATTTTATAGACTACTAAGAAAATTATTCTAAGTATTACTGAAGCACAATAATACACAACGATTTGTTTATACTGTTTCAGTAAACTAAATATTATAGTTGTAAAGATAAGTAACTGTTATATGCATTCAAGGACAGAGAACAATCTTAAGTGAAAACTGCATTCTAAATCACAAAGGTCGGGTCTGTTGCTTCTGAGAAAGTCCCATGTACTTTACTCCCATGACTGTTTGAAATGTTTTGGCTTCCCTCATTATCTCTAGCCTGGTTAACAAACATATTCTTAGCTATTAAATCAGCTTCTATTCTAAACATTAATTTCTGTAAATAAAGTCCTCGAATTATATCTATCTATCTATCTATATATATATGGCAGCAAAACTCAAATAAAATCAATAAAAACTATAAGTAGAACCTCCTCAAATTTAACTGCCTTCAAACTGATCTAATTTCACCTTACACGATAGTCATTAGAAGCCCAATGATTCTAAAAGAATTTTTAAAAATATATAAAACACAGGATGTTTCTGAAACTCATAAAATTTTAGCGGGGTGATAGAAACATCTCAATCGAGCAATTTTCATTATACAATGCGTGGCAAAGGAACTACAGGAACTGCTAGACTGCGGGCTGTAAATGGAAAGCATAAATCACGAGCCTACTTCTACATCGCCACTCTAATGATTCTGTGAGACTCTGTGTCTTTTCCTGACACTATATGTCCCACTCCTGGAAATACATGTAGAAATGATGTGTGAGAGGAAAATCATGTTTGTTTCCACACACAGCGTCAGTTCAGCACACACTTCCTGCTCCCCCACCTATGTATCACAGAAAATTGTCATCAGATGCTTTATAATTCCTAAATTTCTTTACCATAAATTCTTGAAACACCATGCATATAATTTTCACTGGATACTAGGGGCTGAGAGAATGCTATTAATTTAACTTTCATCGACCAACTAATTATCACATTCTGTGAAGAACGAGAAACTGCATATTTAATTATAAATTTATTTTCAATCTAAGGCATTTCATTCATTAAATTCTGTTGTCTTCATCAAGAGTTAAATTTTTCTACTGTCTGAATAATAGATTTTCCAAATAGTTCATGAAAATATAAGTAGGATTAAAACTGAATTCTTGAAACCATCAGAATTCATTAAAAATCAAATTGTATAAGAAAAGTAACTGATTTTATATTTCAATTAAAGACCATTTATCGAAAAACTGCAGAGTTTCCATATGAATGCAAATAGGACTAGAAAAGAATTTCACTTTTTCTTCCTAAAAGAAGATTTAAATGCTAAGAATTACGCAAATATATTAATCTAGTAAGAAATTGTATGGATTCTTATCATGCTCTGATTATGTATATCTTGGAATTTTTCAAAAATGTCAAGTAAAATAAAGCCATATAATTTGATCTTGCCATGGGTCAATTTCTACTGAACGGTGAACTCCTGATAGTTAATAACTTTGTAGCTCCACTTGATCATATGCAGATAAAAGAAAATTATGGTACAACGTGTGTACAAGCAGCATCCGAAATATATTCTGAGCCTGAATGGAGCCCAGCCTTAATTTGACTAAAATATTGAATTTATTCACTAGTTCCAGAAAACGAATCTAAAATGAACCAGATTCTTCTACAAAACGGAATAAGAACTAATTTTTATCTAATTGATTATTTCAAAATTGCTTGAGGCGAGAAAAAGTAGTCATCGATCTAGGCAGATGGAGAGACACACCTGAATCTAGCAAAAGGAAAATGTTGAACTGTTTGAATCTAATCCAGTAAACTAGAAAATTATCCCATGGCTAAATCTTCTATTGACCCAAGCTATATCGGACAGTCTGCTAACATTGTATTTAGCTGCATTTAGTGATATTTCTACTCAGGTGGCTAGTCATTCACTGCCACAGGGCAAACCTACAAAATAATTCACCGCCCTTCAAGCTTCAAAAACAGCTATAAAAGAATCATGTTAACCAGAAAAATTCATACAGTAGCTGAATTACACAATATATTAAAATTAAATTTATGAAGCATTGCACTGAAAACAACAAACTGTTAGACCAAACTACTGGTACTAGAAGTTACTTTCTAGAGATAACTGAAATATAATTTCAAAACAATAAACAACCTTAGTACAGAGTCTAAAACTTAAATTAAATAAACTCTTCGAAGTTTGTTTCTGCAAAATTATTTATTGCCTAATCCATGTCTAGTCAGTCAAAATTAATAAGAATAATCCAATAATTTTTAATATTTTAATCTAGAAAAATGAAGATTAAACCCTATTCAACAGTCTCACAAATATAGAAATACCTAGTCTGGTCATTCCAGATATATCTGAACAAGCCCATATCTGACAGCGGGGCACCCAAACATAAATTAGATGCCCGCCACATCGATCTGATCATTACCATTTCCAAATCCACAATCAGTAGCCTTGGTGGAATCTGCGTCATTTATTCATCTTGGTTCTCCGTCCAGGTGGTCTTCTACTACCTAATTTCTTGCCACTGTGACAATCGCCTACTCTACCTATTCCTTAGGAAATAACCTTTGCCAAAGTCCAACCAGGCAATCTTCCCATGACAATAATCCTTAAGAATGCTAGTATACAAAATTAGAAAGGCCATTGCTTCCATTTGACCATTTCATAAATAGCTCCTGGAAATAAAATGATGCTATGAGAAAATTAGAATCGATAGAAACAGAATGTTTGCATCAAAATGAATCAGCCGGAAATACAAAAGGCATAAACCAAATAATGTCACACCATCTTATCATAACTCATTTATGCATCATCTGAAAGTATAATTTTAAAATGAATAATATAGCTCTCATATGATCACATTCATAATTTAGTTAATAGGATGATTTCAGAATTAAATGCATATGTTAATAATTCATCATAAAATGGAAATCACAGATTTCATTTGATTTTAACACTTCTCCAAGTGGTATACTTTTGATAATTTGAAGAATCCACATAACCACATGCCCTATTATCTGAACTGGTTTGGTCCAAAGACAAGCTGGTAATTTAGCCGTCACCACTCTACATCTAATCTTGATTTGATTTGATAATGAATTAATTAGATATAATTTGAAAACAGTTCTCACTGTTTATTTGAATGTATAGGCTATTTGAAAAAGAACACAGTAACAGGTGCAGCGCAAGGGTGGGAGGCCAGGATTGGCTGACCACATCTGTCTGCAAACTCAAGACATGAAGTATTTGATCGATAACTAGTTATCATCGGGATCAGGTACTTATACAGGGAATTCAAGGCAAGGGTAAGGAAAATGACCAAAGAGCTGACATAAGCTAATATACTTATATTTTGCAGGTTTAACTCTACACAAATGTTTTATTTAAAATAAGAAAATAAGCTATGACTTTTGAATTTCGAGATGGACGCGGCCGGCAGATCCACATGCCAAGGCGGCAAATGCACTAGTGCGCCCATCTTTGATATTTTAATCATTGTTCTGTACAACGTTATTGGATGCAGATCGGGCAGGAGACGTTTAATTTTTCACATTTTTACTTAGAAGAGCGGGGTGCAGGCTGATATAGTTTACTCTGGAGGCACTTTAACTAAAGTTTTGATGTGAATTTGTAACTTATTGTGGTAAATACGTTTTATTTATTTCTATACGATCTGGGTTGAAAGATAAGAGTGTTAAGGTAAATTTGTCATTTTAACTGGCTTTCAGTATTCTGTGGCCTGGTCCACGTATAATAATATTCATCTGTCGAAGGTGCATTAAAACCATCTGTAAAATCAGTTTTGAAAATCACCGCATCTGTGAGCATTACTACACATTCACCCACTGCATCTATGAGCATACATTATTTAACGCAATTGCATCTGATATTAATATTATTTAATTACATTTATGAGGTAACAAATGGTAGGGCTAGCAACCTGGCACCAGAACGAATTCTACGCCACCTCTATGTGCACATTCTATAAATAAAACATAAATAGTAAATGATCAAAAATATCTTACGGGGCAAAATGCTTAAGAAACTCACACAACTTACAATCATCAAAACCCACAGTCAACAGACAAAATAAACCCCAACAAGAGAAACAACAACAAGAAAAACTTCTGATCATGATAAACCCAGTGGTTTCTGTAAATGGGAATTTGAGAACTGCATTTTGAAGCCCAGGCCAGGAGGTCAGCTCTGAAACTTGGGAATCCTGACCCATTTATTCTAAAAGACCCAGTTTGGGATATAAGAGATACAGGCTGATCAAGAAGGATGACAACCTGATATTTAAGAACTTCTGAGAAGATACAAATGGTAAGGCAGCTAAAGGGACTTTTCTAGTTTCAAATCTTTCATGAATAATAACTCAATGCAAATACATTTTAAATTATAATGCTAATAAATAAAAACATAAAATGACTTGCAATGATTGTCTTGACAAAAGAATTTTATTGTCTGAAGAATTGTTGAAATCTGTGTTTAATCATCTCAGCATCCAATCTGTCGTTTTGTTTTGGTTGCAGCAAGAAAGAGAATGATTTCACATTGGGAGTTCAGGGAGGCCAGTCTTGAAAATATTTGGATCAAGATAATTTTCTTTGACTAGGAAGACCTAGAAATGTTTTTGGATCCATAGTATTTAACCAAACTAATTTCTTGCATTTATATCAGCGTTACCGTTTATTACATATTATGCATATTGTGGAACACAGTATCTGACATTATATCTTCAAAACAATCTGCCCAAATTCTAATTTAAAAAGGATGGCACACCTACTTTATACCCAGGAAAATAGGGATATAAGTGACCAAATAGGTAGGTTATCTTTACCTGGATAAAAACGAGATTCACATTTGACCTAATAGTCCTTGATTGTAATGAATTTGTTTGCAATGGATTCTTACGAACAGATTTTCACGAAAACATTTATTTCAAATAAATGGCCTTTAAGAATCTGAATATTCATGTTAAAATCTTTCAAAATCTTGCACTTTAATTGGGCTAAATAGAGACTTTCTGAACCCCACAACTCTGGCGACAGGGACTGTCTCTGTCAACCCCGGCCGAATCCCCATGGTTCCAAGTGGAACTTAGCCTGGAAGCCCCTCCTGTCACGAGGTGGATAAAAACCCTTCAAATGCTTTAAATGGGATAGATATATCCAAAAGATGGAATAATGGCTATAGTTTTGAGATATAATTATCAAAATTCTATGTAAGTTATCAAAATAGAGATAAATCTTCAAAGCTTATCTTCAATGCATAGGAAATAAAATGTTTTAATATAGTTCATGGGATATATCATATCCTTAAATTCATATGCCCAATAAAACCCATCCTAAATCACAAAATATAATACAATTCATGAAGCATTATAATAATGGTAAAAATGTGGAGTCATATATTCTATTGGGAAATGGTTAATCTAGGTAGAAACTGATAAAATTTGATGGATTCCAGAGTAGTTTATCTTAAAAGAGATCAAGTATGTATCCTATCTTCACAATGAATAGAAGATAGAATGTTTGTTTGTGGGAAACGTCCAAGCATCACTGATCCACTGACTTATGATAAACACCACTTACTAGGAGAAAATCTCTTGGCGTGTACACTGTGTTCATTATCCGTCTGGGAAACACATCCAACTGGAGGTTCCCAAAACCACTAAATCACTCATCTAATTGACTTGGCTGGGGAAAACCAAAATTTTAATTCCAGTGGGATATTGATTTCCATTGCATACATAAATTGTTTTAGTTTAATTGTTCCACTGCCTGTTTAAATTGAAATCTTCTAAAAACAAAATTTTAACTCATGTCGACCCAATATATCTCATGAAGATCTAGTGCCAGAAATCTCTAGACAACCAACTAACAACTAAAACAAAGACAACTAAAAAGATAATGCATTATTTTCAGCTATGGTTTGGTATATTTATACACTTGAATAAGAACAGAAATGATCACTGCTAATGTCAGGCCCTTGTCTGGCCAAACACACCTTCTCAGCCTAGCATTCTGGTCCTGTGTTGCACTCATCGGGCACACAATTAAAACACATTCTGGGCTTGACAGCTCTGACCACCTCTCCTGTGAACAGATAAATCACCTGGATAATTCCCTAGGCTTCCTCTTGGCTGTCAACAGACTTCTTCCTGTAAGCTCTATGATGAAATGCCTTTGTCTCAGACCCACAGTTCCTTTCTTGAGAGAACCAATCAGAAGAGCACCTGCGCCTTTAATTTCTTCAAGGATCTAAATTTTGAGCTTTGGGAAACTTAAAATTCATACTTAAATCGGAATATTTTCAAATAATTCATAAACTTTCTGTCTGATACGCAGCATTCTATTTCTCTATGTCCTGTTTCCAGAAATATCTTAATTTGCTGTTGCAGAAGGAAGTTTCTTGCCACGATGAGTCTGTGAATTGAGGAACACCTTTCTGACTCCTGATTTATGGATTCTGGAAATCGGATGAAAATCTTTGAACTCTTCAAGTTAGAGTTCTACAAAGTTTGTCATGCTATATCTTCCACTGAAATCATTCTATTATTAACTTGCACTCGCATTCCTGATGTTGGTGTTATTAGAATGAGTAATTTCATTTTCTTCTTGAGATGAAATGATGTTATGTATAAAGTGGACTTGATTTGTTAAGAGTCAATTTTCCAGCAGAATGTTTGAAAATCTGACTTTCCCATCTTACAATTATATCTTCTTGCATGCCTGGAATTTTTAAATCTTTTAAATATAATCAGATCATATAAATATATCTGCCTTTTTACCTCTTTAATGAGCCTTGGTCTAAAAAGAAGTTCTTGAAAATTAAATGGCAGTTCTCCATTTAAATTTTCCTAAAAGGCCATTGATAACTTATAATTGTTAGAGTCTCACATTTCTGGATATGCATTGTAAGGGGAAGGCTACTGCTGAAGATTTTTCCACATCTGATTTGATAAAATTTTACTCAATACATTCCATTTGATTGCTGTGTGCACACTTTCTATCTTGAATACTATTTTGAAGGTCCATCTTTTATCTGCCTAAACTTAGCCATAAGTTCTTGCTTAATGTTAAGTAGAAACAAGTACGTACCTGAACTATATAAAAGTCTATAACAGTTATTTATTCCTCTCCTGATTTACTTACAACTACTTTGTACCTTTAGATTTTAGATCCCATTTGCTCTAAAAGAGTTTGAAAATTTTGCAATTAGTATAATAAGATTCCGTTTGGCCTGACTTGGGATTCAGAGACAGTTTGTTGCATCTTCCTTGCAAAGCCTTGATTCTACGATTTTGTACCTGAAATTCTTCTTTGTTTTACAGTCCTGACTTCCTCAAATATTAAATGCAAATCTGTTGGAGATAGTTTTTAATTGTTGAGGTGTTTCATTAACTTATTATCAATCCTTACCTTTGTGGTGGAAATGGGAATTATTATATCCTGAGGCACAAAAATCATGAAGAAAGATATCTTTTATTGCTCAGGAACACAAGTAACTCTAGGGTTTTAGCTGAAAAGTCTGGCACCCCATTACAATCAAAACTAGACATGCAAAATAAATTATTTTCATTTAATATTTCACAAAATTACTTGTTCTATGCATTTTGCTGGTAAGGCATTCTGAGAGCATCTATAATACTTATATGTTCTCTGTAAACTATCTTTCGAAACTATTTACATTTAAGTAAAGATGCAACACACCACACCTTGCAAATTCACAACATCAGAAACTTATAATGTTTTACTCCAAATTTTGAAGAAAAATTTAGCATTCTATCTCGTGGCAGTCAGAAGTTGAAACTGTAATTTGAAATCATCATTCTGCACGCCCATAATTGTTACACCTAAAACGCATTTGCTCTCCCATTTTCATGTTTTGCCTAAATCAGAGAAACTATCAGTGATAAACCTATTTTATTAATATCTTGGCACTTTAAATATAATCCATTGTCAGAAGAGGGAAAAGTTTTACTACTGAACTAATGCACAACTCTATCTCTGTTAATGTTAGAATGTAAAGCTGTTTTATCCCTATCACTGAAAATGAAATGAGATTAGCGATATTGAAGTCTGCTTGACCAAATCTTCATATTATATGTTCTTTCCATCCGAAATAGGAGCTGATGCACTGTTTCTACTAAAATACATAGGTCTAATATTTCATTTAGATCGGTTATCATCCCCATCTGTATGTTTTCTTTATTAAGAACATTATAATAAAATTGTTAGAGTTCCTTTTAAAGATATAAATGTATTTTTAAGGAAAGGTCTATAATACTATATTTAAATACATTTTAAATAAATAATATATATTAGATATTTTAAAATCTTATTTCTAAAGGATGAATAGCCTAAATAATATTTTGAAATTGATTAAATCTCTGCATTGCTTAATAATAGTAAATACATTTTAAATGAAACTAATTACAAATATAAAGAAGGATCTAGGTGAAAATTCCTTGGGATGCACAAATTAAATTTTATATTTCTAGTCTTCCTATTTTCACCATATCGGCTATACCTCCACGCAGGAGTCTACATAAAATATCTTAAACAAATTTTTCCGAAAATTTAATATTTTTACCTAAAATTCCAGATTAAAATATCTTTTCCAATTTGTAATTTTGCAGTTCTAGACTATTTAGATCTCAAAAAGATTAGTCTACTATAATCTATTTTTCTTTAATAAAGTTCTCTGATAAAAATAACAAAGATTCTACTTTATTCCTAAAATTCCATTCTAAATAGATTTGCATTAAATTTTTGAAAAGTCATATATCTTTTAATCTTTCCAACGATTTTAAATTAAATTTAAAAATTCTGGAAATGAAGTAATATAATTCCATAGTCACTGTGAATATATATATATGGCATTTAAAATATCACTGAAATGATTAAAATTTTCTGTCCCCATAAAAGAAATCTCCTTATACAGAATTCCCACGAAAGTTTGATCTGGCTAGGTATTCCCTCTATCTGAAAAACTCTGCCAATCACCCCAAAATCTAAATAGACTGCAAAAATTTAAACCTGGTTTTAAAAAGCAATACGTAACTGAACGAAGCGAACAT